>CAJUUM010000001.1:0-122875 GCA_910589415.1 Malachius bipustulatus | reverse complement strand
AAATAATAATAAATGTTACAGAAAATGTAGTATTCCGGGACACGTGGCCAGATTATGTCAACAGAATGGACGTTCACTGTACTGCAGCATTTGTAAAAAAAAACTTCTTGCACATCAATCGCATAAATAGTGCATTTTTATGCGATTCAATTATGAATATTTTCACCGCTTTTTAAATTGGCTTCTGAAATTTTCCATAGTCGGGTCATATTAGCGCAGTGGGTTTGCTGTGAAAATAGAAAATTTGAAATTTTAGAAGAATAAACATCATGTAAAAATATATCCGCCATTTTTCTTATTCGCTTCTTGAAATTTTTCAGAGTTAAGGAAATTTTATTAGTGTATTTTTTAATAAAAAATACACTATTGAGGACGACATCACTTTTCGAAAATCACCCAAACTCATCAAATGTCCACCGATCATGACCCCCAGATCACGAAAAAGTGGTTTTCCAAAATTCACCTGCCCACGATATACAGTGTGTCCCCGGATAGGTGAAACGACTCTTATAAAAGACAAAAAATTTTTGATTTTAATTTTCATTTTTTGGGGTTCAGCTCTGCTTGGTTAAAGAGTAATTTCTAACAAAATTTTAGTTTTGAAAAATCAAGCATGCCTTAAAATAAAAAAAAAAAACATTTTTTCTGTGGAGTAAAGTGCCTTCTATGTGGCAAATACGAAAAAATCTTATTTGAAAAAGTTGTTCAGAATCTAAATTTAGGTCCGTATACCAAATTTCAAAATCATAGGCAACTTTGATCTTTTATATTTACTTTTATGTTTATTTCACAAATCAAAGAATTTCATTTGTAACAAAGACTGGTATTGACAAATTGCTATTGCTATGGATACAATTTGGTTTTTCCATGGCAGTCTTTGTTACAAAATGAAATTCTTTGATTTGTAAAATAAAACATAAAAATGAATGAAAAAAGAAAAGTTGACCTATGATTTTGAAATTTGGTATATAGACCTGCATGTTGATTCTGAACAACTTTTTCAAATAACATTTTGTGGTATTTGCCACATAAAAGGCACTTTACTCAACAGACAAACCGGTTTCTTGGGAATTTCCAAGGTATGCTTGATTTTTAAAAACTAAAACTTTGTTAGAAATTACTCTTTAACCAAGCAGGGCTGATCCCCAAAAAATTAAAATTAAAATCAAAAATTTTTTGTCTTTTATAAGAGTCATTTCACCTATCCGGGGACACACGGTATATATATATATATATATATATATATATATATAACATAGATTGGTGGAAGTACGACAGTACTTGTTGGAACGAACAAGTTGAGAATATAACTGGGAATTCTGTCGAATAATTGGGACTTAAATCAGAATACTCTGTTTGCTGACATTTCGAAAAATTTATTTTTCTTCATCAGGGCTGAAAATTACATAAATGTGACATCTAATTCACTTATAAGGTAATCTAAACTTACTATGCAAGTGAGGTTGTATATTAAATCAGCTAAGACAAAACAGCTGTTCATGTTTCAGGAGCAAAACTTATAGTCATTACATTACTAGATTTGTTACTAGTGTGTGATGTGTACAGTTATGTGAGTTTTATCTAGTTGACTAGTAACAAATCTAGTAATGTAATGACTATAAGTTTTGCTCCTGGAACATGAACCGCTGTTTTGTCTTAGCTGATTTAATATACAACCTCACTTGCATAGTAAGTTTAGATTACCTTATAAGTGAATTAGATGTCACATTTATGTAATTTTCAGCCCTGATGAAGAAAAATAAATTTTTCGAAAGCTTGGTCAGCAAACAGAGTATTCTGATTTAAGTCCCAATTATTCGACAGAATTCCCAGTTATATTCTCAACTTATATATATATATATATATAGACATATTAAGAGCCCATACGAAGCCTAAAATGCTATGTTCAGTTGAGTATTCGAAGCCTGGACCTACCATGTGAAGCCCGACTTCGGGCTTCGAAAATTTTAACGTGTATAAACGTCGTACAGCATGGCCATCTATCGGTGGAAACGTTGGATAAATTTTGCCCAGGGCATCACTTTGACACCGGGGTACCCTAAAACATACGCGACATAGTTCAACGAAACGTTCTACAGAGGGAGCGGCGCACGTTAGTATATAATTGTGTATATGTCGAGCATTTTTCGAAGCCTGTAGACGCACAGCCGATTATTCGAGTCCCGGTAAAATTGGCAACGGTGCATTGAGTGATGATATGTTTACATCAATTCATAAGCATCACGAGCTCTTCAATCTCCTCTCCAGTAAAATAATTTAACCCGAGAGCAACTGTGTTTACAGTCGCCAGCGCAAGCATTACGAGCTGCGTTTCGTAAGTATAATAACCGCATAATAGCCAATCAACCATTCTTGGATCACCTCATAAATTCTTGGTATTTTAACAATTTTAGCACAGAACTTTTAAACTAAAATTCCTACGTATGCATAAGCCAACATTATTTTCAGCTATAGGTATAGGTACAGGTGTCCCATTTTTACCCGGTTAATTTTTTGAAATAGAACAACGTATTTTTTTACATTATCGTGTTCAGATTTTCTGACTGTATTTTTGCATTATAGCATTTTATTTAAAAGAAATATACCTTGCGACCTTGCTTTTTAAAACTAAAAGATGAAACTTGCGATGGTGGTATAGTCAATCAAAGACCATCTTAATGTTTGAAAGTTGCGATTTTATGTTCACAAAAAAAACTTGGTAACTTTTAAAGTAGAGTTTATACAAAGTCAATTGAAACGACAAAAAACTAAGAAGCGCGGCTGATAATTCATAGTTCATTGATGAAACATATGCGGCGGTAAAACAAACTTAATAGCTATTTATGATATTAATGTTAGAAGTGAAGTTTTATTTTGTTAGTGAAAAGGTTTGTGAAATGAGCGAAGCGTAGCGGAGCGAATTTTACAAATTCACGAACAAAATAAAATCACTTTTAAGACGAATATCATACAATGGTTTTTGTAAAACTGCTCTATTTTGATAATAAAATTGATGAATTTAGAATGACACTCAACTTCAAATTGCATTTTAAAATATTACAGACAAGTAAGTACAAGTAGTGTACTATGCAATAGCAACCGTTGCTGACGCTAGGGTTACTAACAAATGCGTGCATACAAATAAAAGAGATGTCATAATAATTATTATTATTTGCAATTTCTGAACAATTATTATTGTCTTGAATTCTTGACTAGGTACTTATTTTTTATTAATATGTTTGCCAGTAATAAAAAGAATATGAAAAAATCTTATTACTTACCTATAATTTTGTCTGATTTCGTCATGAGAAAATGTAGTTTAAAAAGAGAATGTAAGTAAGTACAGATGAAGTAGATAGAATTACTTTTAACACGAGTGTTGTAATGTATTTTTAACACTGTTACAAATTTTTTTAACCCGCTTCCATGGGCTTCAATGGCACAAAAAAATGTTTTTGTGCAACTGCCATTAAAAGACACATACATCACTTTTAACGACAGCTGACAGTGTTAAAAGTGATTGTTTAAATGGAAGCGTGTTAAAAGTACTTTTAACACTAGTGTTAAAAGTACATTACAACACTCGTGTTAAAAGTAATTCTATCTACTTTATCTGTACTTACTTACATTCTCTTTTTAAACTACATTTTCTCATGACGAAATCAGACAAAATTATAGGTAGTAAGATTTTTTCATATTTTTTTTATTACTGGCAAACATATTAATAAAAAAATAAGTACCTAGTCAAGAATTCAAGACAATAATAATTGTTCAGAAATTGCAATCAATAATAATTATTATTATGGCATCTCTTTTATTTGTATGCACGCTTTATTTGTTAGTAACCATAGCGTCGGCAACGGTTTCTATGCATAGTACACTACTTGTACTGATCTGTAATATTTTAAAATGCAATTTGAAGTTGTGTCATTCTAAATTCATCTATTTTATTATCAAAATAGAGCAGTTTTACAAAAACCATTGTCTGATATTCGTCTTAAAAGTGATTTTATTATATTTATGGTGTATGTTAATTATTAACTATTTAATTATTTAATTTGTATGTATGTTCGTGAATTTGTAAAATTCGCTCCGCTACGCTTCGCTCATTTCACAAACCTTTTCACTCACAAAATAAAACTTCACTTTTAACACCATCATAAATAGCTATTTTAATAAATTTCCTAGCTGATATTAAAATTTATTGGGAAATAACGCGCCAAACAAAAAATTTCAATTCGTGGTCACTTTTTTATTATCCATTTTTGGAAAAAAAGTTATTCTTCATAAAAAGTTGTGCTGGGTCTGAAACCTAAAATGGAATAGTCTGACATAAAATTTTTGCAATCGTATACGAGCTTTGTCCTAAAACACGAATAGTATACCAAAGAGTAAAATAGTTATTTTATTATTTATTTATATTTATTGTTATAAGTAAAATGTTTTATTTTCGACAATATCAAAAATTGTTACTTAAAAATGTTGATCAGCACTGCAAATAACATTCAAATAAACAAAAACATGCAGTTGCGTGACTAACAAAAAACAACATAGGTACAAACTATACAGTGCATTTTTTTAAGGGTTGCCATAGGGAATAGCATGTAAAAATATGCACCCTATGTTAACTTAATGTCTTGTACCTACTTTGGAAGTCGTTTTTAATTTTCAATAATAGTACATGTCATCTACTTTACAATACGACCTTTCAGAAAAGCCGGTCGTCGTTTAATTTAATTATACTTGTCCCATTGAGGAAAAAAAAACTGCGTGAAACTGTAAGAGATACGAAGTCGGTTAAATTACAAAAAAGTTGCGCAGTATTTGGCAATTTTTTTTTTCTCAATATTCCCAGAATTTCTTGAAATATCCTGAAAAAAACTTGAAACATGCAGATTTATTATTTTAGTCATATCTTCTTTATTATTGAAAAAAAAAATTTTATGTAGGTTTACATTAAGCCTTAATGAGCCACACATTTGACGTTTCAAAAATTTACAAAGCCGACTAGATCTTGGGATTTTCAAAGTCAACTTTTGTTTTTCTTATGGCCGCCATATTGTTTTTCATGCCATTCGCTATAGAAAAAATCCCGGAACCCAAAAATTGATCACATTGCAAATAAATTCGAAAAAATGTAATCTTCTTTATTAAAAATAACGTAATAAAATTTTACCGAATGTCAAAAAGTGCATTTTTAAAGTATTTCCATAGGTAATAATATGTAAAAAATTACACCATATATTAACTTATGTTGTACCTACCCATTGTAACTTAGAAGTCGTTTTAAATTTTCAATACCTATATGCATGTCATGTACTTTACGATACAACATGTCAAAAAAACGGTGCTCTTTAAATTTTAATATTTCGTTCTCATTTGAATTAATAAACTTTAATAAAGGAGTCAGAATAAACAAAGCGTGTTAAAATTTTTAAATTTTTTTGTTTATTAATTTGTGGTTTCTTACTTTGTGCATGGTACCTTATTAAAAAGATTTAGCTGAAATAAGATCTCGATTTTTGTTTTTTTATCACGATATTTCAGCAGCATCCTATTATTATCCTATTTTTTTTCAGATTCTCAATACTTCTCAATATTTAAAATTGTCCACATTTTTTGAAATTTAACAGACCCTGTTTTTTTTACTATTTCCGATGTCCACGTAGCGAGTCACGAATACCCAGTTAATGAACCTCGTATAATTAAATTGAATAAAGTCCGGTTTTTCCAACTAGTGGAGCGAAATGGGAAAGAAAATGTGTTGTTTTATTTTTGCGTAAAACCAGCTACCACTTATATGTATCATGTTTAGACTACTCCTAACATGAAATGTACATTTACGACTTTTTTTGCAGGACAGGACTTTTAGAATTACAAAAAATTCAAAAATTGATGATTCAGAAAAATTGCATTTTAAAAGTTTTAAATATTTGAAACTACTCAACTAGTTCGACGAAATCGACAAAATTTTTCATTTAAATTAAAGCGCTTCTGTTGGCGGTAAACTTGTTTAGGATTTTTATATTTGATTGTGAAATCAAAAGGTAATTGAAAATTTCCACAAAATTGTATCGATATTTTTTGAGTAAGTTAAAAAAAATAAAAGTTCAGCCCTGTGAAAAATCAATCCAACTAAACTGATTTCAATCAACAATCAGAGAAAAACAGTTCCAATACAAAAGGTTACCTAGGAAACAAAATGAAAATAACAGGAAATAAACGAAAATAACTCAAGTAATGTTTAGGTAGGTACTCGTAAGTTAAATCAAAAAACAAAGTTACAAAATACAGTTACTATTAAATAGGTGCATGCAGTATATATACCATACCTACCTTACTGACTGCAGTCTTTAAACGATCACAAATTAATGATTTTAATTTGGTGATAACCAGTTAGGTACTTATGTACCTATATTTTCATTGATCATGATTTTAAAACTTATAATATTGTAGTTAGGTACTGTGATTTATAAGTTTGGTGGGTGGGTAGGTGAATATAAAAAAAACCTATGAAACTTTCAAAATTTTTAAAAATACATGATAAAATTCTATAATATTATGCACAAACCCTTTCTAAACTATTTATGTACCTATTGTTTTTATAAGTTACTTTTCTAAGCGCGCTATAAACCTAGACGAACAAATTTAGCTCCAAAATGAAATTAGATTTTTTTGGTCTGATATTTCAGATAATTTATACTTTTGATTACATACTCGTATTAAGTATTATTACTTCTGATTACAGATATTCATTGATTTTAATTGATTTTAGATGAAGAAAAAACATTTGTAAAAAATTTAATAAACTTTTCTTTTATAAGAAAATGTATAAATGATTTAATGATGGCATTTCAATAGCACTAAATAATAATCGTGCTACTGTTAATTTCGAAGATATTCCTTGCCCTGAAAGTGAAGAAAAAAATAGCAATGCGACCGTAGTGCCACAGATGCCTTAGTTAGTGACCTTAATATTAGATTGCTATAACTGTTTTTAGCTTCTTACCCACCCAGCACCCCTATTTCGCTCCTTGATCCAGAAAAAATTGATGGAACTTAGGATACGTGGATGTAAATACATATTTAAAAAGTTTTTTTTCGAAAAAAGAATATAATTAAAAATAATAATAATTATTAATATAAAATTTTTTTTGAATGTTATTAATTTTTGTTTCCTTGATTTTTATCTTATACCGAACGACATGAAAAAATCAATATGGCGGCCATAAGAAAAACAAAAGTAGGCTATGAAAACTCTGGAATTTAGTCGGCTTTGAAAATTTTTATAATGTGAAAGGGATAGCTTTTGACGACTAATGTAAGTCTACAAAAAATAATTAATTAATTTCCAATAATAAAAAAGTTATGGCTAAAAAAAGAAATTTTGATTGTTCAGGTTTTTCAGGATATTTCAGCAACGACTGGAAATATTCAAAGAAAAAATTCAGATTCTCATTAAGCGTTAAATTGTGCAGCTTTTCTCTAATTTAACCGAGTCTGTATCTCTTGCCGTTTCCAAGATCCCCATGTTGTACTGCCACTTACAACTGGACACATTAGTTTAGGTAGGTCCTATAATAGGTAACATGCTAACATGCAATGATCAAAATATATAAATACTTTTAATGTCTTGAATTTTATTTTGATCAGAGCATAATAACGTACGTTGATTGTTTAAATTTTTTGTTTTTACAATAATTTCATAACACACGGAATAAGTACCTACCGCGGGCTGCTTGCTATATTGACATTTTTTGCCCTCTTAGACCAGCATGCCAGCTGGTTAGTTCTCCAGCAGACCAACAGTTTTGTGATACTAGTAAAAGAATACTTTACCTACCACCTAGAAATTGAAGAGTGAACTGGAAGACTGGAACTGACTGATTCTTTTGTTTGCTACTTACTCGTTTGTTCCTAAATTATGATTTCTGAACATAAGTCCCTATCTGGTTGGCAGTAAAATAAACGCAAGTAAAACCGTTGCTGAATAAAATCTTATGTCTTCACACCCGTCTCATTTTATGGTACTTAACCACTGAATCATCTTGTTTTATAATATAAATCTTTTTGTGAAATACACAATATTATGTAGTCCAGTCAGTAAAGTAAAAATGTACCAAAATTTCATAAAAAATTAAAAAATCTTATTATATGAGATTTTTCTCCAATAAAATAAATATATAAATAAATATCGTATGGCTGTGGTAAAGCCCAAGTGTTGTTAGTGAATTAAATTGGGTAAATATTTACATCTACGTATCCTAAGTTCCATCAATTTTTTCGGGACCGAGGAGCGAAATAGGGGTGCTGGGTGGGTAAGAGCTAAAAACAGCCATTGCAAACTAATATTAAGGTCACAACTATGGCCTCTTTGACACTACGGTCGCATTGCTATTTTTTTCTTCATTTCATTTTTCTTCAATAGTAGCACGATTATTATTTTGAATTTAATTTATTTTGCATTTTCATTCCAAAAAGCGTAACATCAGTCCCTATAATCTGGATACGATATGAGAAAGCTTATATCCGGCTTGACGTATTCATCACCTCTCTGGTCTGGTGCATGTTTATACAGTGCATTTCTTTTTCAATGCACCATAGGGATTTACATGTAAAAAATGGACCTCGTGTTAATGGTTTTCCTGGGGTAAATTTCTGAATTTTTTTTTGTGGAATCTTAAAACACAGTATTCTACACCTTATTTTGAAGATCTGCTACCACTGGGAGCAATACTTATTTAGATAAAATTTAAAAAGTGGAACCATTTCTACTGATTTTTTAAAATAGGTTGCCATGCTCGTTCACTGACATCTATCACTCCTGTGACATTTTAATCATTACATAATTATTATTTAAATCAATTTAAACAACAAAATCAAACAAAATAGCTACTAGCTACCTAAGAATACCTAACTTATGCTTAGCAAAAGACAGAAGGGAACACAGCGTGTATTAAACAATTTATTTGTAAAACAATAAATTAAAAATCTAAATCAAATATTCAAACTGCGTCCAGAAGCTGCTAAACAATGTCCTAATCTTTCCCGAAAATGCCGCTTTACATTTTGTAATTGTCTAACAACTATTATTGTATTAGAAGCTTCATTAATTCTTTGCTTTAGTTCTTCCAAATTGTTTGGTCTTTCTCTTATGTCGTCAAAAACTTGAAAATTAATTAAAATGTCATAGGCTTGATAGATGTCAGTGAACGAGCATTTTAAAAAATCAGTAGAAATGGTTCCACTTTTTAATTTTTATCTAAATAAGTATTGCTCCCAGTGGTAGCAGATCTTCAAAATAAGGTGTAGAATACTGTGTTTTAAGATTCCACAAAAAAAAAATTCAGAAATTTACCCCAGGAAAACCATTAACACGAGGTCAATTTTTTACATGTAAATCCCTATGGTGCATTCAAAAAGAAATGCACTGTATGTGTTTATACGCCGGCTAACCAGGACCGGACTCCCTACTGCGATTTTAGTGCCATTTTTTTGCTAATCATGAATCTGCAAAGCAAATGAATACCTTCCTAGTGTTACTATAGGTATAGATACGTCCTCTACCCCTATATAGGGTGCACCATAAATCCTTCTCTACAGGGTGCACCATGTATCCTTCTCTATATTGCTATCTCCTAACGCTAACAGATACAGGGTCGGTTAAACAAGTCCAAAGGAGCGCAATTTTGTGGCCATCTCGATTCCGTCGAGACATACAAGATATCTGTGACCGTTCCTGAAATATCCTGAAAAAACTGAAAAATCGAGATTTCTTATTTTTTCCATATCTTTTTTATTATTGGAGATTAATGAATAATTTTTTGTGGGCTTACATAAGTCGGCAAGAGCTACCCATCTGACATTTAAAAAATTTTCAAAGTCGACTAGATCTCAGAATTTTCATAGTCTTCATAGAATTTTTTTTTATGTTTATTAATTTGTTGTTTCCATTATTTTTTTATATCGAATGACATAAAAAAATTATATAGCGGCCATAAGAAAAACGAAAGTTGACTGTGAAAACTCTTGGATCTAGTCGGCTTTGAACATTTTTATACTGAACAGATGGGTATAGCTCTTGACGACTTCTGTAAGCCTACAAAACATTATTTAGTAATTTCCAATTATCAGAAAGATATGGCAAATAATATAAGAAATCTCGATTTTTCAGTTTTTTTCAGGATATTTCAGGAGCAGTCACAGATATTTTGTATGTCTTGACGGATTCGAGATGGCCACAAAATTGCGCATCTTTTCTCTAATTTAACCGACGCTATATGCTATATCTCTTAGCGTTCAGGAGATAGCAATATAGAGAATAGGATATATGGTGCACCCTGTATTATAGGTGCCATAGTGAAACTGTAAGATACCCAGATGTAAATATTGACCGATTTTTTCATAATTAATTTATTAAAGGTCATTATTTATTTACCTTTTATTTATTAGTATTTTTGTTATTTTTTTTAATATTATTTTACTATTATGTATTTATAAAATGATAAATGATATAGGTAGGTACTTAGGTACGCGGTGTCTCTAGGCAAGTGCCAATCAGTTGTTATTTTTTTTAATAATAAAAAAAAATCATTAATTTAAGTAATTTTAAAATGAGGGATGACTTCACTTTAGTAATTAGCACATTATTTGTGTCTTACATTTATACACAAATTGTAGATTTTCATTATCAAAATAATATGTATGAAATATCCACTGTTAATGTCGCCATTTCTGTAGAAATTCTCGATTAAGCAGTAAGTAGCTGGTAGTCTATTTTTGCCGTACACCGAAGCGACATAATAATTGCTGTTTAAAGTTCCGATGATGGTATTAGCAATGCTTTTCGGAAACAGTTTTGATGTTTTTCTAACTAAACTATCATCACAGATACCATTTTGAAAAATTGGAACAACAAAGTTTCATTATTTATAAACTACCACATTTTGAAAAAAAATTGACAATTTTGAATAGTGCCTTTTTGCACAGGACGATTTTTTGACGAGAATTAGGTATTTAGCCCATTCCTGAAAATTTCAGCCATGTACCTACTCTAAAGGCCCACAGGGCGACAACTTATTACTAGATTGGCACTCTAACTATAGAATACCCTGTAGGTATATGTAATTAATATAGAATGGATATCTTACTACCGGTTAACCGTTTTAGGTATAGTCCTCTCCTCTATCTATTTTCTAACTTAAAAAAAAAATCGGCAGACTGCTGGTATAATAATCTTAAACGCGTATAAAATCCAATGAAAGGTTCCCGCAGTCGGATAGTCTGTAACACTGGATGCAATCTTTAGACCCCTGAACTGAAATTTTGAGAAGTGGAAGTAGAAAAGGGTAGAAGATGGATGATTCTACTTTCAGAGAAAGAGGAAAAAAGAGAGAAATACAAGAGACACTAATCGCTGGCCCGGGATGTTGTGAGGAACCTTCAACCTTCACAGAGTAATGGATTTTTATTGACTGCAAAAAATAATAATTGGGATTGTAAGGGATAATAAGGGATTGCTTAAAATTCAAATATGTGTACAGTATATACCTAAGTAGGTATCTAATAGAATTTTTAGAATTTTAGAATTTATTTACTGTCTACATTTAGTAGGTTGCAATATATACACAGTATACAAATCAGTCTTAGAAGATAATAATAATAAAATCAATAAATACAAATATTATAAAATCAACCATAAATATGGTGATGAATGATGTGCAGAGAATCAATTAGTATATTTTTCGAAATTATCAATAATTCATCTTTATTTAAATTGAATTTTTCGAAAAAATTTAAAACACTATTACTAATTGATCCTCTAGCCCCAAACCATAAACCTAAAGTATGCCAATTTCGATTACCAAAATTTTCAAAATATTTTTTTTTATAATATTCGACACAACCATCATAAATATTTTGTTTCTCCAATTGAACATCAGAATCTTGATTTGGATTATTGGTTTCAAAACGTATAGTTGGATCAATTATGTAGGCGTTATTTGATTTTTTATCAAATGCAACTATGTCACTGAAACGCTTCCTTCCTGCTTCATCTATTGCAAAAACCTCTTCGTAGCAAAAAAAAAAAGACTCACTGTCTGGTATATTTATTTACACTTCAGAGAGGAATTTGAAACATTTTCTCAATAATTTCTTCACTTTTTGACGGTGGCCATCAGATGCGGTTGTCGGATTATTTTTTCCGGTTTGTTTGAGTTTGAATGAAGTACCTACTTCCTTAGTTTTTGTTTTTATTATTTAGAAAACAGGTTTCTGGAAGCTGTTTATGACTTTTTGTAGCGTAATGTGAGTAATGTGACATCATCCTGCTCCTGCATGTTGCATATCAATAAATCTTGATTTATAAGGCAGATTATGATAGGGCACTTATTCTGGTTCCTTTCATTTTAATGAATTGCTTTTGTTTTATTTTCTGCGTATTCAGCGTTTTTGTAACTCATTTTAAAATCAGTTAGAATTGAATCTGCATGAAATAAAATCTTTGACACTATTTGACGTGTATTTAATTAAGTTATTGTTTTGTTTCCTGCTCAATTTACTTTCAAAGGTCAGCCATCTTGTTAAAATTTACTTGAAATTTAGAAAGTTCCTGCGACGCATCACCTATTAGAAGGACGTTTTTCTCGATAACGGTTCGCTCTATCGAAATAAATAAGGATACATTTTTTATGTAAAAAATGTCAAATAAAAAGAAAATTAACCTTAAAAAACTGTAAATTATTATTTTTATTGTTTTCTTTCAAGTGAATGAGGGGGTTATGCCATCCCGAGGTCTATGTATGTGCTACCAAAGATTATGAAACACTATTCTAAACAGTCCCAAATAATACAAAATAAAACCAAAAATTATCAAAATCGGTCAAGAAATAAAAAAGTTATTGCAAAAAATTGATTTTCAACCCTCAACTTCAACAGCTAATATCTTTGTAGGGGTGTCTCTGAGGAATTAATTTTATAGATATTTTTTCATTTATTTTTACAAAATTTACCCAAATCCGGGAGATTGCCCACATATTATGGGACACCCTGTATATGTCTTTTTTGCAGTACAATTTACAATGGCATACCGAAAATGTAATAAAAATAGTTTACCTTTTTGTACGAGACAAAAGATGTCATGTGACCCGGACTCTGGGTGCAACTTTTTTTAAGTAAAAGCTTAATGAACGGAAATAAAATGAAATTAATGAATGTAATATAATACCTTTAATACTATTCAAACATTAATAGTTTCTACAATGTTTTTTTTTTTAGTAGTAAGTAAGTATCCATTAGCGTAAGGATGATAATAATTGCGCTAGGACGAACCAGCATGTACAAAGAGACAATTCGTCTATCCGGATCCGGGGACACTTAGATGTTCTGTACTGTATATCCACAGAATAGACATATTCTGTGCTAATACTGCTTATCCGAGGCCCTGAGAAGTGGCAACAAAGCAGGGTTTCCGGTAATCGGATGGGTATATACTTTTAGTGCAGTGGGCTATGTATTGACATAAGAACGTTCAGGGATTCTAAAATTCTTAAGGATATAACCAGATTTGTATGTTGTGAAATGTTTACCCCTCGCAGGTTGCTTCGATTAATATGATGTTTCTCTTCACTTTCAGTTATAATACACACCATCAAGTCTATTATTAAGGGCGGGACTCCGGTTACCTGTGCAACGTACCGGGCTTCGTGAAATAAGCTTAATGTGTATATATATATATATATATATATAAATATGAAAGTTTTATTAGAGCCGTGATTATAAATCATGAAAATATAATTTTCGGGCATTTAATTAATGAGCTTTAAATGCCCGAAAATTATATTTTCATGATATATATATATATATATATATTTTGTCATTCTCGCACCCAAAATGCATATATATTGTAAAAGTGGCACCCAATTTTACAAAGTCGCACCCGACTTCGGGTGCGACTTTGTTTTTACGTGTAAATGACTTAAGAGGTATTGTATATACCCCTGGGGGCTTATAACAAGTTTTAGGTCGGGTGCCAGAATGACAAATTTTATGGACGGATATACACCGATAGTTCATAGCTTCAATCACTAGGTGGCGCTCCGTTTTATACGTGTATATAACAGCGTATAAAAAAGATAAAATTGAGTAATCTTGCACCAATATAAATTCTGCATTAAGTCGCACCCGGTAAGTGCTTATATTGCGGCAACGTTGCAAACGGCCACGGGCACCCTGTTTTTATGCTTTACATTCACTGTGATCATTGAGGTGCGTTATTATTCTAATTTCTACGTATTATTATAATAGTGTTGTCCGCCGGGGCTCTGAGGAGTAGGTATGGGATCTTCAAGTGGCGCTCTTTTATTTACAGAAAAGGCGCATGGCGCCAAGATTTTAAGAGATTATTAACTCACAGTTATAAGGAATACCTATGCCATTTAATTTTTAATTAAATAGAGGTCTTTTTTAATAATAATTGTAATAATATTAATTATTGTTGAAATAAAAAACAATATTATTGTGTCAGTTTATTAGAGTTAAAGTTATCAATAAGGATATTTTTCGCGATTACGGCGAGGGTTTACTTACGAAACGGAAACCGCCAGAGGTCAGATGAGGTTACGAGTAAAAATATTATAATGAAAAATGAAGGAGGAAATTCACGACTTCATTACTATGTATTAAATTTTGAGATTGCTAAATAATATAGAAGCCAAAATAAATTCTCGAGGCTAAATGCATTTCGGTTTTTACATGCATTTTTTAGGAAAATCTTCCAGTTTATACCTGCTGTACAGCAGGGTGATTAAAAATTCGATACTCATCACTGCATGCTCTGATACGGTAAGAGATAGGTATGAGGTCGAAGAGAAAAGTTGCACAAGTTAAGAATACGTTAAGAATCTGAAAAAAAATCGACAAAACTACAGCCTTTGCTGAAGTATCCTGAAAAAAACTGGAAAATCGATTTTTTTTATTTTAAAGACGAATAGACGAATAGTAAAATGAAAGTTCGTGGATCGCCTTTTTTATTTTCTATGAACCTTAGAACCCATGCACAAACTTTTTTCTTATTTTAGCCATATCTTATTTATTATTAAAAATTTATTCATTATTTTTCGTAAGTTATTGTCTTGATCCTTTCCCATTTTTGGCATTTCACAAATTTTCAAAGCCGACCAGAGTTTTCATGGTCTACTTTTGTTTCCCTTGTAGCTGCGATATTGTTTTTCCATGTCTTTCGGTAGAATGAAACCAAAGATCTGTCGCATTCTTTTTTTTCAAACTTAGATTCTTATTAAAAAAAACTTTTTTCACCTAATGTAATAATAATAAATCATAAGGCTAGCAATATCACGTCATATCAACCTCATTCGAAGAAAAACCTCTTTTTGGGAAAACAAGAATTATTTTTTTCGATTATGACAGATTATGACAGATTTTTGATTTCCTAATTTTTTTTTAATACTAGGAAAAGTTTTTTTTTTTAATTTCAAAATCACAATAAACATCATATTTAACATAATATAATATTTTTTTTTTACAAAACTAGAAGTGTTTTAAATGTAGAAATTTTGTAAAAATTTTGTTAAAAATTGTAAAAATTTCAACACTCCTTAAATACTCAACCAATGTAATGTCAGTTATGAACTTATGAATGAAATTATTTTTTTATGGGTTTTGAAATTTAAATTTTTTGCTCATTTTTCTCAGTGTTATTTTGAATTTGAAATATTTTGACTACGATATTAGTTTACATTGTTTATAATAATTAGAAAATCCATAGGAGCAATAGAAATTAATACCAGCAGCGAAATTGTCGAATTTTTAAAATAATTGTCACATTTTTTTTATGTAATTGGTGCAACGTGTATTTAACAGGAAGAAAACAAGATCAAGTTTATTTTCAAGTTGATAAAAAATGAATGTAAATTGAGCTTTTAGGTCAATTGAACATCAAAGGTGTTTATTTGTGAATTGCGATCAGTATATTTTAAAGTTGTTAAAATCACATATTTTTTTTAAAATTCAGTTTTAGCAAACTGAAGTGAAGTAATATTATTGCCTATTATAAGGGAATATAAATGATAAGAATTAGAAAATTGTAGAGATTGAACTAACTGCCGCTGATGAAGTATATTAGGTATTATTTTGATAATTGGGTTTTAGGTTCCGGCTTACTATTTTCGAAGTTACCAATCGAAAGTTTAACGTTTCGGGACTAATTAGTCCATTGATCAGACATTTATTTTATATTTTGACAAATCTAAATGACATGTGTTTAATTTTTAATTTTTATTTGTATAGTCCGATAAAGTTTAAAAAGTCATACTTATCGATTAAGAATACACATCCTTTTGATAGTTCGATTTATTTTGTTTCATATACGTGGTTTTTATAGTAACCGTCCAGTTTGTCTAAACACTCCATCCCGCATAAATAAGTACACGTCAACATTGGTTTTTCTGTAGTTGTCAGTGGCTCTCTCAAATTAACGTAAGCGGTTCAATAATTTACGGTCGTTCACAACTTGACATTTAACTGTTTGACATTTTCTGGTGAAATTAAAAATATTAATTCGGACGGTTACTGTAACGTCAGGTTACTGTAACGTCACATCTGAATTTTTAAACTTAATCGTATCATACTTTACTTATTAAGGGTCTAATCAGTCCCGAAACGTTAAACTTTCGATCGGTAACTTCGAAAATAGTAAGCCGGAACCTAAAACCCAATTATAAAAATAATACCTTATAAAATATGATAAGTGAACATTTTTGTGACCTAATGGAATTTAAATGTTGCTTTATGTTCATTTCTTATTAAACAGAAAATATACCCGAAGTTCTTAGATATGGTTTTTTCGTGTCGTATACACTTTGCACCAAAAATATATAAAAATGCGACAGAAAGTTTTTTAATTTAGGTAAAAAATTTCGCTTGTCGTTAGTTTTTTTTTAAATTTTGTTAATTTTAGTAATTATTATGAACAATATTAACAAAATCCGCGTATCCTAAGTTCCATCAATTTTTTCGAGACCGATGAGCGAAATAGGGGTGCTGGGTGGGTAAGAGGTAAAATAAAAAAAAAATTACCGAATGTTTTACTGTTGTATTACTATTGTTGAAAATTTAAAACGACTTCTAAATTACAATGGGTACAACATAAGTTAATATAGGGTGTAATTTTTTACAGATTATTACCTATGGCAACACTTAAAAAATGCACTTTTTGACATTCGGTAAAAAATTTTTTTCTTTATTTTTGAAAAAGAAGAAAAAAAATTTCAAAATTATTTGCAACGTGAGATGTATTTTTGGTTTCCTTGATTTTTTCTATAGCGAATAGCACGAAAAACAACATGGCGGCCGTAAGAAAAACAAAAATTGACTTTGAAAATCCCAAGATCTAGTCGGCTTTGGAAATTTTTGGAAACGTCAAATAAATATCTCATTACGGCTTATGTAAACCTACAAAAAATTATAGATTTCTTTTCAATAATAAAGAAGATAGGCTAAAATAATAAATCTGCATGTTTTAAGTTTTTTCAGGATATTTCAGGAAATTCTGGGAATATTGCGAAAAAAAAATTACCAAATACTCGTCTCAAAACAGCGCAAGTTTTTTGTAATTTAACCGACTTCGTATCTCTTACCGTTTCATGCAGTCCATTTTACCTAAATGGGACACCTGTATAATTAAATTAAACTACGACCGGCTTTTCTGAAAGATCGTATTGTAAAGTAGATGGCATGTAAACTATTATTGAAAATTCAAAAAGACTTCCAAACTACAAGACATCATAAGTTAACATGGTGTATTTTTTTACATGCTATTCTCTATTCTATGGCAACACTTTAAAAAATGCACTGTATACGCGGTGCTAACCAAGACCGAACTCTATAGACCGATTTTTAGTTCCGTTTTTATTTTGCTAACCATGCTTTTGCAAAGCAAATGAATACATTCCTGGTGTTACTGTAGATACGTCCTCCACCCCTATACAGCCCAACTAGCAAATTAAGTAACAGAATCTCTGTTGGAAGGTTATTTTGCTTTGAATAAGTATAAAATACAAATATTATACCAAATTTATAACTTATAACTGTGCAGTACTTCTAGCGACATTTTAGTAGTGCTAAAGGAGTATTATCACCTAAAATGTATTACCCCATCGAGTATTTACTTTGAGGTAATTATGGAAAGTTTCGTTTAGCAAATTTTCAACTTATATATGACTTGTAAGAATATGTAGCTTTACGGTTGATAACAGGTAACAAGATATAGTGAAAAGTTCTGGTCCGGTTACCCAATAAATACTATAAAGACTGTTTAACTAGTAAGTTCTTTTTATAAGTTATTGATACTTAGAATGAACTTCAATATCTACTTTGGAGTAAACAACCAACAAGTACAATTTTCAAGTTCTAGCTAAGTGTTTGTGATAGAGTGGAATCACCTGGAAGTATAATTCACCTGACTGAAAATACTATAAAGTACAGGTTTCCTCAAAAGTCTACTTTATGGTAATATACCATGTTAGTGCTATTATTATACCTACTTTGTGTGGTAGTGGTAGTTGATCAGTCTGTTGGGAATAAAAATGGCTAATCAAGTGCGTGAAGGTCGAGTGGAACAAAAACGTTAGCCGTTCCGCCATTCATCCACATTTTATAGGAAAGTGATTCGAATAGTAGTAAATCTGCTATAGCAGGTCGATAATGTGAAAAATTATTTCACGTGACCAAGCAAAATAGTCAAACCAACCAGAATTTTGAAAGACAAAGCAGTGCGTCCTTCACAGTTACTCACAATTCCGATTCTGAAGAACATGGTAACGAAAAAAATATTCTGGAGACTGAAGTCGCGTATTATGATGATGACGATGAGGCATTATCAGATTTTATTCTTGAAGCAGAAAGAAATGATGAATCTGTTGTAAACAAATTAACTTTTCACAACGACTAAGAGAATAGACAGTGCGATGCATAAGTTCTCATAAATATATTAATAAATAAATTACTTTAAAGTTAACTAATGTACGTATCATGTACTTACTGTAAAGTGCGGGATATACTATCAAGTGCTTTATGTTAGCAACTGCAACTAACAAGTACACTTTTTATATTGTGTATGTTATCGCCATGTTTGTAGTTGTTAAAATGGAAGCCATTATAGCCTTTAAATTATGTTCCCAAATAAAAAGGAAATGTTGATGTTTTAATTAATTTCGGAAGTCATCTTCGAGTATAGTTCGAGATCATTATCGAATATGTGTCTATACATTAACGAATTTTTAAGTTTCTTGCTTTAAAAAAATTTTTATATTATATGAAATAATTTTTTTATGTTAATTTTTTTATCCAAATGAACTTTTTTTTCAAGCGCGTTGTAATTTTTCGAAGTATAACTCACATGTTTGTCAGTAAGTCAACGTGCGTTTAAAAATTTTCCCTACCGGAGAGCTATTGTCGCGAATGTAAATTTCAATATAAGTACCAACTATTTCTACTAGGTATACTTATATTATTTGTGACTAGACCATTTTGTTGAAAGTGACGATGTCGATCGAGACAGAGAAGTAAAGAGCAGTTACAGTTACATAGCTTCTTTGTAAAGTTGAATAGAAACAAACAACCAGAACGGAGATAGACATATTATTAGGCCACTCCTCATTTTATTCAAGTAACTTTAAAGTATAAATTCCTAAACCAGAACGTTACTGTTACTAATTTTTTACCTGTTTTGCTAGTGCATCGAACAGTAAATTCTACCTAAAAAATACCAAACAAAGACTTGAAATTATTCCCCATTTTGGTAGAATTTACTTCTCAAATATGGAAATAAGACGGTACTACTCCTAGTACTTTGAACTTACAGGTATATATTTAGGCATTAAATACGGAAATAGAACTTATTTTGCTAGTTGGGAGGTGTCCCAGCTCATTCGAAGCAGTCTCTATGGGCCAAACGATGGACTTAAAAAAAAAAATTCGAGTACAGGATCACAATGGCCATTATTTAAAATTATTTTGGACTATACAGAGTGTCCCATATGAGAATCGCATATCAAAGTTATGTTTTTTTAATGAAATGCTCCCTATGTTATATTTTTAGATTGTCTGAGAAGAAAAAATAAGATTAGCTTTTACAGTTGGTGTTTAAATTCTGAAGTTTGTGAGTTATAAACAAGGAAAATCGTCATTTTTGAAGTTCAAGTACCACGAAAACCGGTCATCATAGAGAAAAACGGCTTACATGTCCCTATTTTAACTTTTTATGTAAGTAGGTACTATTCTATGGTGTAGAAACATCATTTGTACTTTCTTTGTTTTTTTTTTTTATTTGGTGTACTAGTGTACTGGTTTTATTTTTCATGTACTATCCTATGATGTAGATAAAATGTTTATACAGGGTGATTAAATTTTTTTTAAGAATCTGAAATTTCTCCACGCGTCGCCAAAAAAAACGGAGCAAAGAAAGTACAAATGTTGTTATACCCCCCACCTTGTTACCCCTAAGGGGTAGCAATCCCATCTTCGAAAAGTCAAATGGAAAAGTATCCCCTGCGACACCTTCATCGATAGATTTTTTTATGCAGAACACAACAAAAGAATAATTGTTTAAATCGAATGACAGTTAATTTTTTAATAATTTCATTTCGAAGGGGAGGGGTTGACAACTACTTTCCCGAATGACAGTTTAAAAATAACAGTTGACATGTTTTTGCATTTTTTAGAAAGTTTTTTTTTCAAAGTTAGAGAATTTATTCCTTACTTTTCTCGCGCACTGTATACAGGGTTAGAACTATTTAAGGGGCCACTACGCAGGGATATCCTAAACCATTGAAGATACGAGATTGGTTAAAGTAGTGAAAAGTTGCGCTATTTTTAAATGAGGATTTTGCGAAAAAGAAATTTGAAATATGCCCAGTATTTCCGGAAATATCCTGAAAAAACTGAAAAATCGAGAAATAATATTTTTTCCATATCTTTCTTACAATTGGAAATTATTAAATAATTTTTCGTTATATAAATAATCGCTCATAAGCCGTTATGAGCTATTCATCTGACGTTTAAAAAATGTTCAAAGCCGACTAGATCCCAGAGTTTTCATAGTCAACTTTTCGTTTTTCTTATGGCCGCCATATTATTTTTTTATGTCGTACGATAAGAAGAAAATAATGGAAACCAAAAATTAATAAACTTCAGAAAAAAATTCCAAAAGTTTTATTCTTCTTCTTTTTACAGAAAAACAGAAAATTTTTCGCTGAAATAGGTCAGTATGAAGTCATACTGCTTGCCTTATAGTTTTTTGATTTCTCTGATATTCGGTCTAAAAAGTTGTCTTTTTCAAAAAAAAAATAACAAACATTTTTGAAATTTTTTTTTGAAGTTTATTAGTTTTTGGTTTCCATTATTTTTTTCATACGGAACGAAATTAAAAAACAATATGGCGGCAATAAGAATGACGAAAGTTGACTATGAAAACTCTAAGATCTAGTCGGCTTTGAAAATTTTTAAAATGTCAGATGGGTAGCTCTTGCCGACTTATGCAAGCCTACCAAAAATTATTTATTAATTTCCAATAACAAAAAAGATATGCCGAAAATAAGATCTCGATTTTTCAGTTTTTTCAGGATATTCAGGAACGGTCACAGATATCTCGCAGATATCACAGAAAAATATCTCGCATGGCCACAAAATAGCGCAGCTTTTCTCTAATTTAACCGACCTCGTATCTTCAATGGTTTAAGATATCCCTGTAGTGGCCCATTAAATAGTTCTAACCCTGTATTTTAATCTGTTCTCTTATGTCCGTATTCATCAAACTTCAAAATATAACTCTGTGGTTATATTTTGGATTTTCTGACAGCTGATTGGTATAGTGCTCAAACCCTATGAACGCTACGAATTTTAAACCAATCACATGTTCCAAAATATAATTCCTGGGATCAGCTTTCAGAAAATTCAAAATATAACCCCAGAGTTATATTTTGAAGTTTGATGAATACGAACATTAGTGACAAAAAACAAAACTTTTTGAGTCTGGCTAAATTTTTTTGGATGAATTCAAAAAATGAAAATAAAATACAATTCCACTTATCAAGTCATCAGATTTTTATTTTTACTAAAGTGGAACATAAAGTTTATGAAAATCGCAGTCTGGCCCAACGGAAAGTGAATTTGGCTGAAATTTTGCGGAATCAAAAATTTGACTATATTTTACAGGCTTTCCTTATTTTTCCAGGCTTGAAATTTATCATATAAATTGTTATAATCATAATTAAAAAAGTAATTAAAAATAAGCCTGTCTGATTTACGAAATTGGCAAATGAGTCTGGCGGCGTCTTCAAAATGGTAAGTATACCTACAGGGTGAGGCGCGAGAAGCTTAGGGCATTTTTATATGGAGAAGTCCTGGGAGTAGAAGTCTAAAAATTTGTAAATGTAGAGTTTCGATTTTGACGAGCTGAACTAAAATATTTACAACCCCACACCACTTCCGGTTATACCGGAAGTTTCCATATTTTTCTTTTTTTAAATGGTACACCCTGTATATTATTACATTTTCAGATGCCTGAAAAAATGTAATAAAACTGGTGTTTATAGTTCAAAATTCGAACGAGTGGTTTATGAGTTATAAACAAATGAAAATCGCAATTTTCCATTTTCAAAGCAGCTTAGGTCGAAAACGGGTCAAGATAGATGAAAACGCTTACATGTCCCTATCTTAACTTTTCACGTAGTATCCTATGGTGCTGATGAAATTTGTATACAAAGTGATGAAAAATCAGCGTTTCCAAAAAAAAATTAATAAAAAATATATTTTTTTGTAGGTACTCCAGCGTAGTATACAAAAAGTTAGGATAGGGACATGTAAGCCGTTTTCCGATATCTTGACCCGTTTTCAAGCTACGCTGCTTTGAAAATGGAAAATTGCAATTTTCATTTGTTTATAACTCATTAATTGGTCGTTACAAATTTGAACTGTAAACATCATTTTTATTACTGTTTTTTAGGCAATCTGAAAATGTAATAATATACAGGTGGTACCATTTAAAAAAAGAAAAATTTGGCAACTTCCGGTATAACCGGAAGTGGTGTGGGGTTGTAAATATTTTAGTTCAGCTCGTCAAAATCGAAACAATACATTTACAAATTTTTAGACTTCTACTCCCAACACTTCTCCATATAAAAATGCCCTAAGGTTCTCGCGCCTCACCCTGTATAGAAAATTTTTGATCTTATTTTCCCGGGTTTGAAAATTTGTTATATGATAGATTATACTAGATTATACTATATTTTATTTTACAATCGCGTTATTTTAAACGGGGTATGATGCAATACGGATGCCTAAAATATAAATTTACAAAAAAAAATCTGACTTATGGTCATAAACTTATAATCAGCGGATGATTCAAGTGACTCGGCTCGGATAATTTGCTAGGTAATGCAATTCTGAGTGAGATAAACATAAAAACGGAGCTGCCCAATTCAAGACAAAAAAAATTCGTATAGTCTTAAATTTCGAATATGTGTAAGGTATAATTTTCAATCCATATTATAATTCACACATCTAAGATGAAATTATTGATAATAACATAGGAAGAGTGATCATAAAATATGTACACAACTAGATTTACCTACTTAAATACATTTTCGGTTTTATGTATGGATCAATCAATAGGTAAAAAATAAATAAAAATTAAATAATAAAGTATCTCATTAGTCACCATCAATACGCACACAATAGGTAACCCTTGAAACCATAAATTTTATTATTTATAACGTAACAAAACCAGTTGCGAGTCCAAGACTTAACGGCAAATAGGTTAGTAGATCACAATACGGGGAGCTAAGCTGCTAAGCATGAATAACTCTCGCTCTTTTTATGGAATCGGTTTGCACGCATAGAACAGCTTTAAGGTATTTTAGTTTGTTAAAGTTGGTTATTTTTTCAGCATTAAATTTTTTGGAGGTTTTAATAATTTCAATAAATATTTGGGAAAATATTTTTGATTGCAATTTAGTTTATATCTTCTACTTTTGAAATAATGAGTGAAATTAATAATTGTGAAAACCTTTTTTTATTATTTAATCCCTTGGCTTCCGATGCTATCATAATTTCTTTTAGGTATAGTTTTTTTGCAGGTCAAATAAATAGCGATACAGTACCTATCGAATTATCGAAATACACTTGAACAAATAGTAATTATTATTGCTTTTAGCTATTAATATCCACTTATGGATGATAAATAAAACACTAATATTTTAAAAGATTCTACAAAGTTATAGGGTTAAGAACAAATTTTTTAATATTCACTCAACAATTTTTTTTGTAAAAAGTGCACGTGAACCCTTTTGCTTACAGCTTAATTTAGGTATTGCTATTTTTTCTACAGGGGATCAAAGTTTATCTGCTCATTATTACTATAGCTTCGTTATTATTATTGACGCTACGAAGTCGGTTAAATTAACAAACGAGAGTAATTTTTGCCGCGTAGGTATTTCAATGGTGAAAGCAGGTAAACAATGATAGGTAATTGATGATAATCAAGTTCATCAGATATTCGCGAAATTTTGTCTATTTTTTAAAATGGAAAGCCCTTGATATTATTACACTTTATTGAATTATTAATGTTTAGTTACCAGGGCAATGTCAATTACTAGCTACAAAACCTTATAACTTCAAAAATTCAATTATTTTAGAACAGTGTTTTCAGTTATCTAATTACCCTTTTCGATGTTTAACTCTTGATGTGTTCATTCCCTTCGCTATGTGTTGGGAAGAAATCGTATCTAGAGCTAAAATCTTTTACTTTTTCCCTTGTTAGTATAATAAATTACTATTTTCTGGGAAAAAATTCTGATGAAAGTATTTTGCTGGGATTACGGCAAAATACTTTCATTGTTTTGACATCATCAGAAATAGCGTCTCAAAACTCGATTACGAAATCATGTGCGCAGAATAAGCTATTTATTGTGTAGTATATTTAAATTATTATCTGGAGTTTTTGTGAATCCTGTGATAAGGAGGTGAATTAATTTTAATATGAATTTCGAGATCATTATATATTTTCAACTGGGATAATAAAGTCATATTAATGGGGACTGCTGTTATATTATTTTTCCTCTGGAACTAAAATTATAATTACTATTAGAATGTGTGTGTGCAGTAATTAAGGAGATACACCACATAACTGGCGACGAGGTTTCGTTATAAATACGAGTATTAGTAAATGTGAACTAGTGGTCAAGATGCCGCCGAATAAGGAAGAAACTGTAACCCAAGTGCCAATAGTAGGACACCTCAGAGAATTCGATCCAAATACTTCCAGCTGGTCCTTATTCAAACCAAGACTGGAAAACTATTTTCAAGCAAATGGAATTACGGACAAAATTCGTATGAGAGCTGTCTTGCTAAATTTGCTTTCTGAAGAAGCCTACAAATTATTATATAACTTGTGTCTTCCAAAATTACCTGAGAGCAAAAACTATGACGAGCTTTTGAAAATATTAGCTACACATTTTCAAGACGAAGAGTCAATTTTCATTTCCCGGTATAAATTTTACACCGCCAAGAAATCACCTTCCGAATCTCCCAAGGAATTTGCAATTCGATTAAGAAGTTTAGCTGCGTCATGTGTTTTTTCGGAAGAATATTTGCAAATGGTTCTGAGAGACATTTTCGTCGTGGGATATGACAGGGGTGCGGTTCAAGATCGTCTTTTTGAAGAGTCAAGCGACGCTAGTCTAGCAGATGTTCTCAAGATCGCCAATTCCAAGTCGATCTCACGAGATTGCGACCAACGTCGTATCAAGACAGAAGCGGACATCTATCACCTGGCAGGCAATTATGCTCCATCAAAATATGGGAAACCTGCAAGGGGGAATGTGCATCATCCAGTCCATGGGCAGACAGCAGGACGAAGTTCAACTCAAACTCCCCATAAGTGCGCAGTTTGCGGAAGGAACAACCACGACACAGATAAGTGCTATTTTAAAAATTCTAAATGCCATATATGTAATATAAAAGGTCATTTAGCCCCGGTCTGTAAAAATAAGATGAAATATCCCAAATATAAAACAAAAAATTTTAATAATTTTCTAGAAGCAGATTCAATAAATGAAAATAATAATATTTCAGAGAATTTAATTTTCAATTAAATGTGCAGTCAGAGAAAA
Source organism: Malachius bipustulatus (assembly GCA_910589415.1). NCBI lineage: Eukaryota > Metazoa > Arthropoda > Insecta > Coleoptera > Melyridae > Malachius > Malachius bipustulatus. Next base: position 96,686 of record CAJUUM010000001.1, on the reverse strand, counting down.
ATATTGGCCCATTTCTGGTCGAAATATATGTAAAAAGATCGTCAGGAAATGCATTCAATGTTTTAAGGCAAAGCCAATTCACTTTGATTATTTAATGGGTAACTTGCCTGCAGTACGTGTAAATAATTATTTTCCATTTTATAACGTTGGAGTAGATTATGCTGGTCCATTCCTATTGAAAGATAGAGTCACTAGGGGAGCCAAGCTGATTAAAACTTATATTTGTATTAGTGTATTTTTTATTTTTATATGTATGAACACGAAAGCAGTTCATCTTGAATTAGTTTCAGAATTGACTACAAATGCATTTATTGCAACTTTAGACAGATTTATCAGTATACGAGGTAGGCCCTTGAATATAATATACTCAGACAATGGCCTCAATTTCGTGGGAGCTAATAATGAATTGTTACACATTACAGAATTTTTAATATCAAACTCTGATCAAATTGCCAGTCATGTTGCAAGTCAGCATAATATAAAGTGGCATTTTTCTCCAGCAAGGTCACCTTCGTTTGGTGGTATTTGGGAAGCGGGAGTGAAGTCTACAAAATTTCATATAAAAAGGGTTGTTGGAAATCACAAATTAACATTTGAAGAATATAATACTGTTTTGATTAGAATTGAAGCTATCCTAAATTCCCGCCCTCTATGTCCTCGTTCCTCTGACCCAAATGACCTAGCTGCACTAACTCCAGCCCACTTCATAATTGGAAGATCATTAGTAGCACTGCCAGAATTAAATTACACTGAAGTACCTGAAAATCGTCTAAAGAAATTCCAAATGTTGCAAGCCATGGCACAACATTTTTGGGTGCGATGGCACAAAGAATTTTTATCCGAGCTTCAGACTAGGACGAAATGGAAACAAGATTCCGGAAAATTGTTGAAGATTGGTTCCTTGGTTCTTATAAAAGAGGAGAACGTTCCAGTATTAGATTGGCGGTTGGGTAGAATTACTAAACTGTACCCTGGTAATGATGGAATCACCAGAGTAGTTAGCATCAAGATTCGCACCGGAACAGAAATCCGACGTGCAGTCAATCGAATCTGTGTCTTACCATTGGATTAGATTTCAGAAGTTTAATTTTAAAATTTCATTTTTTAGTTTAGTGAGCGTTTATTGTTGTCGGATATTTATTTATGTATGATTAATTTTTTCATGTTTTCTAATGTCATATTTATTTAAAATAGGTATATTTATTTATGTAATGCACTTTATATGTGTTGTGAATAATTTAAAGTGTTAATGCCTACCTATTTTCAAGGCGGGCGGAATGTTTAGAATTAATAAGCAATTTTATTTCAAGTAGGCAAAATGGAATAATAGCCACTTGCTACTACAATGAATATTAGAAAAATGTCAATAAAAAGTCAATCAAAAAAAAAAAAAAAAAAAAAAAAAAAAAAAAAAAAAAAAAAAAAAAAAAAAAAAAAATGTCAATAAAAAGTCAAAAATAACTAAAATTAATTACACACATATTTTAGTACATGCAGAGAAAACGATCAGCAAATAAAATAATCTATTAAAAAATATACAGTCCACTATATTATCGAACATAATTTTGGTCCAGTCGCGCCGTATGTGCTAAAATAAATTATTAAATTGCAATAAAAGACCGGCCCTTAATAAAATCAGAATTGAGTGGTCCAGTGTCAACATATTCAATCAATCAAGAAAGGATAGCGTTATCAGCCAAAGTAGGCAAGGAAGAGCAGTAACTGGGTAAAGACAACAACAGCAGGAGCAAGTCGTTTTTCCATTCCTCATTCCTTACGTGAGTCCATACCAGTTTTCAATTTTAATCAATTCATATTTATTTCATAATTTCAATTTATCGATTTCCAATTACCTGATTAATAGAGGTAGGTATCGAATTATTATTCAATAGTAATTGCATTCTATATAAACAAAAATCATGGAACAATTGATTTTAGATCGAGGGGTTGTTAAATCCAAATTAACCCGTCAATGCACACATTTTACTTCAATAAAAGATGAAAAAATAATAAATCAAAATATTATCTCTCAATTATCAATAAGAGTAGAAAAAATTAAGCCTTTATTAGAAGAATTTGAAGAAATTCAAAATAAAATAGATGTAATTGATAGTAGTGATTCAAATGCAGAAAGACAAATTTTTGAAGATAAATATTTTACTTTGCTGGGTAATATAAAGACCATTAATGACAATTATTATTTTGGCAATGTAACGACAGGCAAAGAGTTTTTAAATGACATTAAGATTGTTAGTGACAATTCATTAATTGGCTCTCATCATCTGTCCAATTACAGAGGTGAGTCTTTATTAAATATTAATAAGATTGGTAGTGCCAATTCATTGAGTGAATCTCATCATCATCAGTCTCACCATAGAGGTGAATCTAAAAATAATTTCAATAATGCCGTAAAATTACCTACGATTAAATTACCAATGTTTGACGGACAATATGACAATTGGTTGGAATACAGAGATTCATTTACGGCATTAGTTGATAACAATGATTCGCTATCTGATGTTCAAAAATTCATTTATTTACGATCGACTTTAGATAACGATGTTATGCAGGTTATAAAGTCAATTGAAGTTTCATCGGCCAATTATAGACACGCCTGGGAACTTCTATGCAATCGATATGAAAACAAAAAACTTATTATTTATAATCACATTAAAGCAATTTTTGAACATCCTAATGTAAGATATGAATCTCACAAGGAACTGAGAAGTTTATATGACAATGTAGTCAAACATATAAGATCTTTAAAAACCTTGGGAGAGGAAACGGATACCTGGGATCGGTTAATAATTTATATAATATCTAGTAAATTTGATAATATTACCCGAAGAGACTGGGAATCATATAAATATGAAAGTGAACTGCCCACCATGTCAGATCTAAATCAGTTTTTGAAAGATCGTTGCGAAATTTTGGAAAAATTAGAGATTGCTAAGACCGAGAAATCAAAGTCATATCCAGTGAATAAAAAATTTAGTAGCTCTTTAGTTTCAAGTGTAAATTCCAATTCCAATCAATTAAAATGTTACTACTGTGACAAAAGTCATCCAATTTATTATTGTGAAACGTTTTTGAAATTGAGCGTAAATGAAAGAATTTCAGCAGTAAAAAGACTAAAATTATGCTTGAATTGTTTGAAGGGCTTACATAATTCTTGGGAATGTAAAGCTTTAAGAAGGTGTTCAGTATGTAAGAAGCCACATAATTCATTGTTACATTCTTATAGTTTTAAGGAGAGTAATAATTCAAATAATAATACGCAAGTAGCGATCAATCAACAGCATTTGCAAGTGGAAGACAATGATGTCTTTACGAGAGACGAAAGAAATGAAGTAGCCTTATGGTCCGCCAAGCCTAGTTCAGTAACAATTAATAAAATTTCAAATAATGAGGGAAAGCATGAAAATCATGTTTCACATGTATTACTTGCTACAGTTCAGTTGGGAGTAGTTGGGGATAATGACGTATTTTATTACCGGGCATTGATGGATGCAGGTTCCCAAAGTAATTTTATATCAGAAAAGGCATGTAAGAATTTGAATTTAAAATTTTATAAGGTTAACCATGTTATTAAGGGTGTTGGACAGTCGCTTGTTAATATTAGTAAACAAGTAAAGATCACCATTGCATCAAAGTGTAATAATTTTAAAATGGATATTGAATGTTTGGTGCTTCCTAAAATAACAGAAAAATTACCAATAGCTACTTTCAATAAATCATTTTTACATATTCCCTCACATATTTCTTTGAGCGATAACGAGTTTAATATCTCAAATGATATTGACATTTTGTTGGGATCTAATGTTTTCTGGACGGTTCTGTGTTCAGGTAAAATACAATTAGGCAAAAACTTGCCAATTTTACAAAATACCCTTTTCGGGTGGATTATAGCTGGAAATATGACAGAAACTTCAGTCTGCAACACTTCAATTAATTATTTAAACATTAAATCAGAAAAGACACTTGACGAGACAATTCAGAGCTTCTGGCAAACTGAAGAAGTTAATAATGATAATAAATATTGTTTAATGTCAAATTCAGAAAAATACTGTGAATTATATTTTCAAAACATACGAGATAATCCAGATCTCGTATCTCATAGAATTAACGTTTCAAATTTTGAGAATTGTAGTTTATGGTGGCACGGACCACAGTGGTTGCAAATAAACAGTGCCAAATGGAATTTAGGAAATTTAAATTTGGACACTGAAGTTTTAGAGCAAAAAACATCCGCTGTTAATGTTTCAATGATAACAAATACAGATTTGAACCTTTTTGAAAAAATCTCTAATCTAAATAAAATAAAACGAGTAATGGCTTATAATAAAAGATTTATTAATAATGCAAAAGTAAAATGTCATGAACGCGAGTTTGGTAGTCTAACTCCTAGAGAATTAGAATCTTCTCTTAATATATTAATAAGCAATATTCAAATTAAACATTTCGCCAAAGAATATAATAATCTTATTAATAATAAAGAATTGAATAAAAAAAGCAATCTTCTGTGTCTTAATCCATTTATTAATGATGGTTTAATTCGCGTTGGAGGAAGGTTAGCCAATTCAAAATTTTCTTTTGATAGAAAGCATCCAATTCTGTTACCAAAAAATAATAAATTGACAGAACTAATTATCGAAGATACACATCGAAAATTATTACACTGTGGAGTTCAAGCATTACTATGTGCAGTCAGAGAAAAATATTGGCCCATTTCTGGTCGAAATATATGTAAAAAGATCGTAAAGAAATGCATTCGATGTTTTAAGGCAAAGCCAATTCACTTTGATTATTTAATGGGTAACTTGCCTGCAGTACGTGTAAATAATTATTTTCCATTTTATAACGTTGGAGTAGATTATGCTGGTCCATTCCTATTGAAAGATAGAGTCACTAGGGGAGCCAAGCTGATTAAAACTTATATTTGTATTTTTATATGTATGAACACGAAAGCAGTTCATCTTGAATTAGTTTCAGAATTGACTACAAATGCATTTATTGCAACTTTAGACAGATTTATCAGTAGACGAGGTGGGCCCTTGAATATATACTCAGACAATGGCCTCAATTTCGTGGGAGCTAATAATGAATTGTTACACATTACAGAATTTTTAATATCAAACTCTGATCAAATTGCCAGTCATGTTGCAAGTCAGCATAATATAAAGTGGCATTTTTCTCCAGCAAGGTCACCTTCGTTTGGTGGTATTTGGGAAGCGGGAGTGAAGTCTACAAAATTTCATATAAAAAGGGTTGTTGGAAATCACAAATTAACATTTGAAGAATATAATACTGTTTTGATTAGAATTGAAGCTATCCTAAATTCCCGCCCTCTATGTCCTCGTTCCTCTGACCCAAACGACTTAGCTGCACTAACTCCAGCCCACTTCATAATTGGAAGATCATTAGTAGCACTGCCAGAATTAAATTACACTGAAGTACCTGAAAATCGTCTAAAGAAATTCCAAATGTTGCAAGCCATGGCACAACATTTTTGGGTGCGATGGCACAAAGAATTTTTATCCGAGCTTCAGACTAGGACGAAATGGAAACAAGATTCCGGAAAATTGTTGAAGATTGGTTCCTTGGTTCTTATAAAAGAGGAGAACGTTCCAGTATTAGATTGGCGGTTGGGTAGAATTACTAAACTGTACCCTGGTAATGATGGAATCACCAGAGTAGTTAGCATCAAGATTCGCACCGGAACAGAAATCCGACGTGCAGTCAATCGAATCTGTGTCTTACCATTGGACTAGATTTCAGAAGTTTAATTTTAAAATTTCATTTTTTAGTTTAGTGAGCGTTTATTGTTGTCGGATATTTATTTATGTATGATTAATTTTTTCATGTTTTCTAATGTCATATTTATTTAAAATAGGTATATTTATTTATGTAATGCACTTTATATGTGTTGTGAATAATTTAAAGTGCTAATGCCTACCTATTTTCAAGGCGGGCGGAATGTTTAGAATTAATAAGCAATTTTATTTCAAGTAGGCAAAATGGAATAATAGCCACTTGCTACTACAATGAATATTAGAAAAATGTCAATAAAAAGTCAATCAAAAAATAACTAAAATTAATTACACACATATTTTAGCACATGCAGAGAAAACTATCAGCAAATAAATTAATCTATTAAAAAATATACAGTCCACTATATTATCGAACATAAATTTCAGTCTGCAATTGTTCTGTCAAATTGTGAAGACTAATTTTAATTTTGTCTAAGAATAATTATCGAATTTATTAATTTATTCTACAAATTTTTAAAGTTTTTTTATGTTTTATTGCAATTTTAAGTATTTTTTCATATCTAAGTGATCAAAGTTTTTAGATCTTGAAGATATTTTGTCCATTTTGAACATTTTAGTCCGAGATGACATAAATGTCAACTCATAATGATGATACAGACGATTTATATGAAGATTATTTACCATTGAAATATCCTTCAGATGGGATTAATAGATCATTTTTGGAAAAGAACTTCACAGTCAATACTCAAGACAAACTCGAAGCAGGTACATCCTCCTCAGGAAGAAAGGAACTTTCATTTACATGCAATGACTGCAATAAAATATTTAAAAATGAAAGAGGTTTACAGATTCACAACAGTAGTAAGGCACATAGGCATAATATATTGAATGAGAATTGCAAAGAAAATAAAATCGAACAGAAACTAACATCAACAAATTCGGATACATATAACTGCGAGCACTGTAACAAAAGTTTCGGTTCAAAGCAAGGAGTATCTGTTCATATTGGTCGTGTACACAGCCAAGAAGCAAACTGTAACACAGTTAATAAGATTATTAAACATAATAAGTTTCTAAGGTCTGCGACAAAACCGAATGAAGAAAATCTTGAAAAATCAGTAAAGAACATAAATAATTTTGATAAGGAAAAAGCAGAATGGTTAAGAAAATTTAGAAGTTTTGAAAATGAATCAAGTATCAACTTAACTATATTTGATGAAGCAATAGATGAGTTTCTGAAATTTCTGTATAAAGCAAATCAAACACTACCAGGTCCAGTTCATCCAGCAATCAAGAACTATAATCGTAGAAAGAGAAAACAATCTTCTATAAATGCTTCGAAAAATTCAACTTCATCAAATCCACAACGTGTTGATAAGAACGTACGTCAGCGACGTCGTGATCAATACAACTACGAACGAGCACAATACTTATATTATAACCAGAGAAGAAAAGTTGTACGTCAAATTATGACATCAGGTAACGGAAAACAATGCAACATTAACCTGCCAATAATAGAAACTTATTTTCGTAATATATTTGAAAAGCCCAACAATAAAACAAAAACTGTAAACTACGAAAATATTGAACAATACACTGATATAATTGTTACAACTGATGATGTTATTAAGGCAACAAAGAATATGAAAATAGATACATCTGCTGGTATTGACCGTGTATTGATACGTACAATTAAAGATTTACATATTAGCGAAATAATAGCATCCATCATAAATGCAATGTTGAACTCCTCATATGTTCCAAAATCATTTCGTATTGGTCGTACAGTTCTTATTCATAAAGGTGGTCTAGAGAAGGAATTATCAAATTGGCGTCCTATTACGATTTATTCAATTATACGTCGAATTATTGAAAGAGTACTTGATAATAAGCTACGATCACAGGTGGACCTCAATAGTAATCAACGAGGATTTATTACAGGACTAGCTGGATGTCACGTTAATACCAAGATACTGAATGCTTGCTTAATAGATGCCGAAAAATACAAGAGAGATTGCGTTATTGCTTTTCTGGACGTTTCAAAGGCTTTTGATAATATTGGTCATATACACATAAATAATGCGATGAAGTCTCTTGGAATATCTAGAAACTTAACTAAAGTAATCATGAATCTATTAACACAGAATGAAATTATTATTCAGTGTAATAACAAACGCACAAATAAAATCAAAATTAATAAAGGAGTTCCTCAGGGTGGACCGCTTTCTCCAATGTTATTCAATATTGCAATAAATTTTATATATAATGAAATCTGTGACCCTAGCTTTGCAAATATCCATGGATATAGATTAGTTGAAGACCTAGACGCTGTATGTTTGACAGGGTTTGCTGATGACCAAGCAATATCCTGTAAAAATGAAGAATCGGCACACTGTGTTATTAAACTGTTGACAGAATTACTAAATGAAATTGGTTTAAATATTAATTCATCGAAGAGCTCTGCAATACATCTAAAAAATGGTATATTACACCCAGGAACATTAGACATTCAGGAGAATGAGTCAATTAAATGTATTGATGAAAATTCGAAGATTAAATATCTGGGATGTACTTTTACGAAGAAAATCGTTTTTGATCCAGATTTAATAAAAGTATTCAATGAAAATTTTGAAAAATTAAGCAAAACACACCTATTGAAACCCGACCAAAAATTGAACGTTATTAACCAATATGTCTTTCCAATGTTAAGTTATCCATTGCAATGTGCACCATTATCTGAAATTCCAAATTATTTAACTGAGAATATAGACATTTTGATAAGAAGAACTGTCAAAGCAATCATTGGACTTCCTGCTTCAACAAATTCGGCAATGTTATATTCGCCAAGAAATCTCCGAGGACTTGGTATTCTTAATGTTAAATGGGAAACAAAATTACAGCATTTCTCTATTGCTAATAAATTAATGAACTATAGCAACGAATTATTTAGTCGCAGCTTTAACTGCTTAGCTGAGATATCGTCCTGTCGAAAATTTATAAGTGATCTACTAGATAAATCTGATATATCGCAGACGGCTAAAACATCAAAAATTTTACGTCAAGAACTTAGATTAAATGAATATAGAAAATGGTGTAATATGGCCTTTCAAGGTGTTGGCGTGACTCATTTTCAAACATATAAAAAATTGAATAACTTCATATATAATAAAAATGCTTTTTCTTCATCGCAATGGACTGCTGCTATTAAACTTAATTGCAATTACGCAAATCTTCGTGGTGTTCCTGGAGTTACAACAGAATCGGACCTTTGCCGCAAATGCGGTAAGGAGAGAGAAACCCCCAGTCATGTTACCGGTTCCTGTACTTCAAACAACACGAAGATAATAGCGAGACATAATAGGCTAAAATTTAAAATTGCAGCTATTCTAAAAGAAAACAATTTTGATTGCTATGATGAAGTACATGCATATGACAGCGACGGCACAAATCGTTTCGTGGATATTTTAGCTTTTGATAAGAACTCAAAAAAAGCTTTGATCGTAGACCCTACCATTCGATACGAAACAAATTCCAGTGAACAAGACAAGACAGTTCAACAAGAAAAAGAAAATATCTACAGCAAATGTATACCTTATTTTCAAGAAAAATATTTAGTTCTTTACGGCGAAAGAGAATGGAGTGTTCGAGGTTTATGGTTTGGATCTCGTGGCACAATTAATTCCAGTGTTATTAAATTTTTCGAAGACTTCAAATTTGACAAAAATTTACTTGGTCACATAGCAGAATCCATTTACTTAGAGACTTTACATATTATTCATACACATATTTATACTTAATGTTACTTTATTTTCTTTACTTAATTTATTGTTACTCGTTAATTACTTTTCTACTATTGTTGTATTGATTGTTATGCTGTGTTTTTAGCAACCTGTGATACACAGGCAGCACAACTTTAATTAAAGTTTTTATATATATATGCAGATAATGCTGAAAACGAATCTTTTGATAACGCTAATAATTCTTGTAATAATTCAGAACGAAATAATGCTATTTATTTATCAGTTAATTTTGGTAAAATTAAACATAAATTTCAGCTGGACACAGGCTCCAGCATATCTTGTATATCTGATAAAATGTATCAGAAAAATTTTAAGCATTTGAAATTAAAATTAACAAATAAAATTTTTACAGTTTATGATGGAAATAAAATAAAACCTTTAGGATTTATTGAAGATAATATTACTTATAATAATTTAGAGACAAAAATGATATTTTATGTAATAAAAAATGGAGGTCCACCAATATTAGGTAGAGATTTTCTGAAAAATTTTGAACTTAAGTTACACGAAATACATTTTTTAAACGGAAATAATTGTAATGAATTAATTATGGATTTAAAAAATAAATATAAGACATTATTTTCCTCGGGCTTAGGAACATTTAATAAGGGGACCATTTCATTAAAATTGACGGACGAATCTGCTAGTCCAAGATTTTTTAGACCTAGACCGATACCATTTTCGATGCGCGATAAGGTTGAAGAAGAGCTGCAACGACTTTTAAGTCAGGGAATTATATATCCTGTGGATTTTAGCAAGTGGGGAACACCTATCGTTCCCGTTCTAAAACAAAATGGCTCGATTCGCATATGCGGAGATTTTAAATATTTAAATCAATATTTAGAAATAGACCAATATCCCTTACCACGTATCGAAGATTTATTTAGTAAATTGCAAGGTGGAAAATGTTTTTCTAAAATTGATCTTTCGCAGGCTTATCAGCAAGTGCTCTTGGATGAGAAATCTCAAGAACTGGTCACGATTTCAACCCATAAGGGACTATTCAGATACACAAGACTGCCTTACGGAGTGGCTTCAGCTCCATCTAAATTCCAAAAAATCATGGATGCCCTTCTTCAGGATATAGAAGGCGTTGTGTGTTTTTTGGACGATATTTTGGTCAGTGGTAAGGATCCAATTGAACATAGATGTAATTTAGATAAGGTGTTAAATAGATTAGAATCCGCTGGATTTAAATTAGCAATAGAAAAATGTGATTTTAACAAAAAACAAGTTAAGTACTTAGGTCATATAATAGATGGTGATGGTCTTCACACTTGTAATTCAATAACAGATGCTATATCTAGATCTCCTATACCAGAAAATGTGACACAGTTGAAATCGTTTTTGGGTACTGTTAATTATTATTGTAAGTTTGCACCAAATCTTTCAACGGTGTTGCATCCATTATATAAACTTTTGAAAAATAATACTAAATGGGTATGGAGTGAAGAATGTCAAAAATCATTTGACGATGTAAAGGAAATGTTGGTTTCATCTGATGTGCTTGTTCACTTTAGTCCAAATTATCCCATATACCTGTCCACAGACGCTAGTTCTTATGGGGTGGGGGCGGTAATATCACATAAAATGCCCGATGGTTCTTTGAGACCCATTGCTTATAGTTCCAGAACATTGTCAGTCGCTGAGGAAAATTATCCACAGCATGAAAAAGAAGCACTGAGCATAATATTTGGGCTGAAAAAATTCAATCAATTCTTGTATGGTCGAAAATTTGTCTTAGTGACGGACAGTCACCCTTTGACAGCAATTTTTAATCCAAAAAAATCGATTCCTCAGTACTCCGCGAATCGGTTGAAGCGCTGGGCAATTATGTTATCAAATTATAACTACGACATACAATATGTAAGAAGTAAGGATAATTTAGCAGATTGTTTGTCACGGTTGCCATTAACGAATAAATTTAAAATTAATGAACAAGCTGAAACTGACGTTTCTTATTTGAATTTTTTCTCCGACAGCCACGGAATAGTTGATTTTAAATTAGTTAAGGAGAAAACTAGTTCTGATAAAATACTTAAGACGGTTATACATTTTGTAAAATATGGCTGGCCTAGGAAAATTCGGAATGTTAAAATTAAACCATATTTTAGGATTAAAAATGATTTGACTTTGGAGGAAGAGTGTTTAATGTGGAATAATAAAATAATCATACCTTTAAGCTTGCGGCAAACCATTTTAAACAAACTACATCAGACTCATCTAGGAATTGTTAAGATGAAAAATTTAGCACGGAGTTATTTTTGGTGGCCAGGTCTCAATGTAAACGGAGAAAGAATAGTTCTGGAGATACACGGCCCATAAAAATTCAGGTAAGTTACTCTATGCTCTCTATGCTAATACTCTATGCACTACACGTTGTACGTAAGAATAGCTTACTGTAAAATAAGTTTAGTGGTCGCTTTGCATAAGTCCCGATTATCTATCCAGTTAGTATTTTAAACACTACGCAAAAATGAAAGTGGCGCACCCCAAAATTTCGCCTAATTTTGATTGACGATTACTTTCGATATTCCAAAGAGATTTCGATTTTGTTTTCGCATGTCAGCAGCCTATCCTCTATTTTCTGCTTTATTAGATTTTAACTCAAAAAAACTGCCAATAAATTTTCTAGAGGGTGATAGGTGAAGGCGTGCAAAATGACTCTGCGGTTTTAGTACCCCCCTTTTACAAATAAACTTTTCTTGTAAGTTTTGATGAGCAACCGTTTGAACTTAATATCTCACTTCGAGATGATTTTCAAATTTTTGATTTGACACCTGTATTTACAGGGTGATCTCAAAAATCAACTGTTTGCTCTTGAAGGGCATACATTTTTCCTCGTCAACCGATTTTGGAAATATAAGCCTCGTATTGAAACTAAAACTTCAGGCAAGAAAATCCAGGGACAAACTTTTTTTAAGGGGGAGCATCGGTCTTAACTTTGCAAGTAAGACATAGTCGTTCCACTCTGGTAAGTTTGGCTTAGAAATCGAGCTCATATAGCCAATGAAACATGTGTAATATACTGGGTGATCCATTTTAATCTATTTTCGGAATTATTGCGGAGGGGCAACACTCTCCGAACAAAAGTTTGGGACAAAAGTTGTTTGGTTTTAAGGGGGACATCGTTTGCACACAAGAACCCCCCACTGCCACCATAGGGGTGGGGGTGACTTTGACGATTAAATAGAAACCCCAATTTTTTTATTGCGGGTTATGATTCAGCGCAGAGAAAAACAAACATTTGTGTGAATTTTTTTTTTTCAAATTCGCACTCATCTAAACATAGAAGACAAAAACGGCTCTCTCGAGACTTTGATTGATTTTTCATTACTCGCGAGAATTGCTTGGAGGAAAAATTGCAGAGGCAAAGTGGTTTGGTTTTGAGGGAGATATCATTTGCAGACCAGAACAACCCCAACCCCTTAATCGTAATACTCGAAAAAATCAGCGTTCCCATTAAAAATGTCAAAGTCAAAATTGGGGGTGGTTCTTGTGAGGGCGAATTTAAAAAAAGAATTCATATAAAAGTTTGTTTTTCTCCACGCTGAATCATAACCCGCAATAAAAAATGAGAGTGCCTATTTAAATCGTCAAAGTCACCCGCACCCCTGTGCAGGGGTGGGGGGTGATTCAACGAAACAACTTTTGTACAAAACTTTTGTTCGGAGAATGTTGCTCCTCTCCAATAATTCCGAAAATAAATTAAAATGGACCACCCAGTATAAATAGTATCAAAAACGAATACAAACAATCCCGCCAAGCTGGGATTTGAACCTCAGATGGTGGCAGCGTCAACGGCTCCAGTCAGCCACCTAAACCAGTGGGCTACCGCCCGCGCTAGGACAAACATTAAAAATAAAAAATTGAACGAAAAATTACTTAAATTTAAATTTCTTCTGAAAACAGGTTTTGGTAGAAAAATTGAATGAAAAACAACTTTTCTTCAAAGTGGCCTTCCTTTGTGAACAATTTAAGAAGTCTCTTGCTAGAGACAACGAATAAAAAATGTTGACAACAGCAGCTAAATTACATCATCACTTTTTCAGAGGGAATCAGCACTGTTTCTTACCTGAGAATGGTTTGTACCTAACCATCGTCACGAAAATTCTAACAATCACTACTAGACTAGCTAGAGATTGTTACAATTTTCGTAACGATGGTAGATTTACATTTATATTTATCGTGAGTGGGCCATTGTGACACCTTCACTGCGACCGAAGGTCTATTGTGGCTCATATCTAGAAAGTCTTGTAATTAGTTTTTTGATATTTTTTTTCAGCGATTTTGATGTTGTTAATCGATTTCTAACGGTTTTTATTGTTAGTGGTCCAACGAAAGAAAAACTGATTATGGTCCTATACTAATTATACGAATCCTCAAAGTTTAAATTTTTTATGTTAAAAATTAACATCTGTTTCGGGGTTGGACGTAAGTGATGAACCATGCACCCTGCACATAAAAATTTAACCGTCAATTTGAATCATTTTTCTTAACAGGAACTGGCATAAACAAAAAAATATGGTTATTTTTAAAGAAACGGACAAGAGGTACCTACTATTAGTCTGATTATTTACTGTGAATTCTGCTCAGTTCCCTAGTTCTAATTATTATTTATGTATCCAATTGTGTAGCCTTGCTGAGTTGTTGAGACAGGATAGTCATCAGGATGAGATCACGCCACTTGCAATAAATAAATGCAACGTTGCGTATTCTTCACTATCATCCTAGTCCCACGGTGGCATCGTCCTGCTGACCAAGTAAATAAACACTTGTAAACTTGGATAGCAGCAGCAAGTTAGCTCCTAGATTTTATTTTATAATTAAGTCTACTTTATATCTTCGACTAGGACACATCGTAGTTTACGGGCATAGCCTATTGCTATTTAGTATTAATCTAAAGTGTAAAAACCTACTTGAAAATATAAATCGCAGTTCACGGACATCGTCTATTACTGTAGTAGCCTTCAAAGTTTTATCCTTTCCCTAAATAAAATTCAACCTTTTTAAAAAGGCATATTTGGGAAGTTAAAACATAACTGGATACAGGAATATTTCTTTTTAAGAGAATAGTTGACGGTTGATCATTATGACGTGTTATTATTATTCAAGTTTCACTGAAGAATATATATTCCCACAACATCCCTTTGAGCTTTCAGTTTTAGTTTGATCTCCATCATCAATCTATTCTGTTTCTATTATATTGACTATTGCGGGCTCCGGACTCAAAATTATTGATCTCATATAAGTTTCAAACAAACATTGTTTAGTTTGTAGTGAAATTTGTTTAACAGAACAGAACTATTATTACCGTAAAGTGAGTTTGATAGTGCTACAATGTCTCAGAGAACAAAAAGGATTTTAAAAATGGCTCTAGCAGGTAAGTACCTTGGATTGCTTTTTACCTACTTACTGAATGAAAAGAATTTAAAATATTTTCCAACTAGAAACAAAGCTCTAATAAGATTAAGGTTACATTTTATTCGCTTTATTTTGTCAAAAATCACTTCTTTTACATTATTCTGTGCTCATACCTCGCCTTATTATTTTATATAACATGTTTTCAAATGAACAATGTTGGATTAATAACGCGACCTGGAATGTGACCCAAGTCAAAAGTTTCAGTCAATCTACGTTTCGGCCAGCCACGCTTTTTTCCACGGGCCAAAACAATGTTTAGCAAAAAAAAAATGTTTCTTTATTTACTCGGTTTGCATAGAAAATATGTGGTTTGTTTTTGTAGATAATTATTAATGTAATGATTCGAAAATTTCACCCAATGAAAAATCATTGTAAACAGAAAAAATCGTTATTATGAAAGAAAAACCTGCACGAACAGCAACGCTTGGTAATTTTTTGCATTTAAAAAAATGTTTACTACGGTTTGAATTGAAATAACGTGGTTGTTTTTATTGATAATACACTGCTGGACAAAAACTTTTCGAATTTAAGTCATTAATTTTTTTTTTTATTCATCATCTAATCAACTATCCTACCAATAGGAATTAACAAAAAATCGCAACTGATAATTGCGATTAGAGCTCATACTCTAATTTTCTTATCATGATTTTTTCTTGAAACATCGAAGTCTTCTTTTTACTATCCGGATTTTTTGTCCAGCAGTGAACTTTATTAAATATTCTAAAATTTCAACCAATAGAAAAACATTATAAGCTGAAAAAATCATAATTATTGATAAACCACGGCCAGCCACTCTTTCTTTCACAGACTTACAATACTTTTTAGCAATTGTTTTTTCCCTAATTGCGCCCCAAAATATAAATATGTGGTTTGTTTTTGTTGAAAATATTATTCAAAAATTTCACCCAATAAGAAAAAATCGTAACTATTGAAAAATGACGGACAGTCAAGCTTACAATATTTTGCATTTTACTCAACATTTTTTGCGTAGCAGGCCGTGGTTATTTAATAAGGACTTTTTTCCGTTTACGACATTTTTTATTGGGTATAATAATTTCTGAATAATATTACCAACAACAAAAATTTTTCTTTATAATTAAAAAATTTATAAAGCCATAAAAAATAGCTGAAAATGATTTTAAGTTTCTCCTCCCCGACAGCAGCGTGGTTGGCCGAAGCATGATAAGCTTGATTTGGGTAATAACATGTTAAATTTTTGTAAAAGAAATGTCGGATAGATCATCTACTCGTGCATGTGCTAAATTATTGAACCGATCAATTTAATCTCAAATACTGCAATATGCCAGGTGTCTGGTTAAGGTCTGCCACTGGTCATATTTGGGAACTATTGTTCCTAGAGCTTAAAATAATAGTTATTTGTGATATAAGTGTTAAAAGCGAGGTTAAAAATGAGATTTTATTTTGAGAGTTTTGCCAATGAGCTCCGGCGAGTGAGCAACCTCACGAACATGCAAGGTGTACAAAGTTGTTCTAAGTGGAGTACCATATGTTGTGGGACGTGTGGATAAAGCTAAAATATTAACAAAATTCAAATATTTTTTTGCCGAAAATGTTTTTAGCCGAAATATGTTTAAATGGGTTTAGGTGTAAGTGTCCATTTACAAAACTGGTTTTTATTGTGTCTTTCTACAGAGTGAACCAATAATATTTTGTACATATACAGGATGATTCATGTTTTATCTTCTTAACTCCAGGGAACGATAGAGAATCGAAAAATAATATGAGTTTGCTTTATGAACTATATTCGAGAAATGCTTCGTTAAGAAAATACAGGGTGTTATGATTTAAAAAAAAAATCGTATTTTTGAAATATAAAAAAATTGGTTGAAAAAAATATCAAACTTTGAAATTTTGAACAGTACTCGTAGTTGTGCTAATTGAAGTACATGATTTGATTCTTTCGATGACAAATTCTTCACTCCAGTGGCAGAGATCTGATGGGTGTGTTGTTACCTTTTTTATTAAATAATTTCTACGCCACTGACTTTAATTCAAATTGGTTATTTATGGTAGATACCTGCTTGTTTTGTTTAGAGGGGAAAATTAATCTTACGGTTTGGTTGTGGGACGCACTGTTTTCAAGATATTCCAGAATTTAGGCACTGATGCAAGCTTTATGTAATGCAATACGGTTCAATAACGATCACAAAAATGATTAATTTCTGGAAAAACTCAATAGCATTCATTTTTATGATATTTTACCTCGTACGGGTTCTTACATTGTGAAGTATCTCGGAAGCAGTGCGTCCTACGACAAAAACGTACGATGGCTTTTCCTCTCTAAACAACATGAGGTATATATATAGCAAAAGTAACAAATTTGAACTAAAGTCAGTGGCGTGCAAATTATTTATTAAAAAGGCAAGAACTCCGCCACTCGATTGAAGAATTTTTCATCGGAAGTATCAAATCATGTAGTTCAATTTTTCACAACTACTGTTCAAAACTTAAAATTTTGATGAAAATTTCACGCCATCAATTTTCAGCCAATAAAGTACGAGCATTGCTTACCGTTGCCATGGTTATTTGTGTATTATATCGGAAATTTTCTCCTCCAGGGGTAAGCTGGAGAGTATTATAGTGGAAATTTTAGGACGTTTAAAAGTGACAACTAGGAACTTTATAAACGTCAACTGTTGACTGTTATTAATATTAATCAACCAATGCGTTTTGTTAAAGTTTCTATTATAATTTAATATTAAAGTGATGTTTTCGCGTATTACCACGTATGAAATCACGGATTCACTATCGAAAAAATGATCTGAAGAAACCTAATTTACCTAATTTAGTAATTCTATTCGAAATAGGTAGGTACTTACATAATTTTTCGGATTAACTCACGGCGAATTCATGGGGGTTCGACCACTTTATCTTTATAATTAATTGTATGGCACTTTTTGTTGGCAGAATCCATCTGCTGAGCAAATCCTTGCGCTTTGGAACGAATGGCATCTAATCAATACTAATCATAATTACTACTATTATACCGCAATTGTCGAGTTATCATTTTCAAAAACCACACTCGGCTGGTGAAGTTTAGGAACTAAAATTTGTGTTTGACAGCCCTAATAATGGCGGCGCAGCTATTAAACCGTCAGTTTGGCGTTGTCACGTGATTATGTTACGCCGCCATGTCATATTTTTATTTAACAATTAAATTGTAATTTTTCTATTCAAAACTAATTTTGTTGTGAAATTTTCTTTCCAAATACCACTCGAAATCAAATTATACCAGGAAATTTTGTTCTCGCTTACGAATATTTTAAGAAAATTATCCCTCGCCTTCGGCTCGCGATAATTTTCAAAATATTCGTGAGCTCGAAAAAATTTCCGGAAATAATTTGACCTCTAGTGGTATTACATGTGAAAATTTTGATTTAAAATTTTTTCAATCAGCCAATTTTTTTATATTTCAAAAATACGAATTTTTTTTCTTAAAACTTTAAGTAGAATATGAGTGCGTGGAATACAAATTGCCTAATTAAAAAACCCATTAATGTCAGCTTAAGGGTTATTTATAGCCGTCACTATTGTCTAATTAATCCCTTAATTTCATTATTTATTGCTCTCTTAACATGTACTAATCCCTTTGACTTATGCCGCCTACAATAAAACCCTTTGATTACTAATATTTCTCTAATCCCTGTTACACAATAACCCCGTTGCAACAGGTGTTCCCAGTTGACCAAATAATTAAATATTCGATTCTCAACATAGTGCATGAAATCTTTTAAAATGCAAAAATTCATAACAGTGGGGTTAATCTTGGGGCAAATTTTTTGCACGGTAATTAAAATTCATAGTGATATCTTGAAATTACTGAAAAAGATTGTCCAGTGGACTCTTTTCATTCAGAGTATACATGAAATCTTTTACCCAAAGTAGGCTGCAATACTTATTATAATTAGTGCACCTGCGTAATGTAGGGTGAAAAATTATGTCGTCCTTAATGGTGTATTTTATCAATGTGCTTGCAAAATTCATAACAGAGGGGTTAATCTTGGGGCAAATTTTTTTGCACGGTAATTAAAATTCATAGTGATATCTTGAAATTACTGAAAAAAGATTCTCCAGTGGGCTCTTTCATTCAGAGTATACATGAAATCTTTTATAGACCAAAGTAGGCTGCGATACTTATAATAATTAGTGTACCTACGTGATGTAAGGTAAAAATTATGTCGTCCTTAATGGTGTATGTTATCAATGTGCTTTGCAAAAATTCATAACAGTGGGGTTAATCTTGGGGCAAATTTTTTTGCACGGTAATTAAAATTCATAGTGATATCTTGAAATTACTGAAAAAAGATTCTCCAGTGGGCTCTTTCATTCAGAGTATACATGAAATCTTTTATAGACCAAAGTAGGCTGAGATACTTATTATAATTAGTGTACCTACGTAATGTAAGGTAAAAATTATGTCGTCATTAATGGTGTATTTTATCAATGTGTTTGCAAAAATTCATAACAGTGGGGTTAATCTTGGGGCATATTTTTTCCACGGTACCTAATTAAAATTCATAGTGATATCTTGAAATTACTGAAAAAGATTGCCCAGGGGACTCTTTTCATTCCGAGTATACATGAAATCTTTTATAGAATTTTGGTAAAAGGTGAAAAACTCGGAGTTATAACTCCACCTAGAACGAAATTTACAATAATAGGCGTTGATATTGTACAGTTAAAAAAGTGTAGTAATTGTTTTATAAATATTTCTAATTCATAACTGTCACGTTTAAGCCTGGAGCAAATTTTATCCACGGTAATTAAAATTCATAGTGATAAGGCCCCCAGATATTATGCCGTCCTCAATGGTGTATTTTATCATCTATACATGAACGAAATCTTTTTATAGAATTTTAGGGTGAAAAATAGTGCACAATATAATAAGTTTTCAACAACAATTATTTTGATATTCAACAGGTAAAAAAAAGATCATTAGAAAATAACAGAACTTTTAAATTATTATTTATTCGGGTCCAAACTCTGCTAGAAGCCCTATGATGAGCGGGGGTGCTATCAGAAAAGGCGGGGCGATGCTAGGTATATATACGGCGCATCTCCTCAACGTTTAAAATAGAACTAAGCTAGTATAGCTATAGATCTGTAATAAGTTGAACTAAGCTGTATTATCCAGAGATTCGTATAAACGTGATTGTGAGTTTAATAAGTTGCTATCCTCTTTTACTGCATTTTAAAGCCTACAGACTGCATCAACATGTACCGACCAAACGTGCAGAATAATGACAAATTAATGGTGAGTACATAAATAAATTATAAGGGTGAACTTTTATGAAGAGTTATCGTAGATATAAGTGGGTATTATTGTAATGCATACTATGTATCTTGACAAAATTAGCAGCATTAAAATATTTACTATGTTCCAGGCACTCAAACGACCTGCTGGTGAAACCGTTGGCGAGGGGGTGACGGGGGCAAAATATGCCAAACCAACCCCAGGCTCCACCGAATATGAAAATCCTATGCAGAAAATGAACGCCAAATGCCTGCTTTATGCAAACACAACTCCTCTGAACGACAGTGCTTGCAAATTAATAACCGTGGGACTTAATCCTGAAGCAAATTTTTCAACGGTGATTAAAATTCACAGTAATAAGGCTCCAGATGCTGGTGTTGTGCTGGACTCCACTGGATTCAATGAACTGATGCAGATGCTGCCGGACATCATCAATAATTGTGAAATGGAGTCCTTAGAAGCACGCCGTAGTTTTAATTTAACGAATTACGTTATAAAAACATGGCACAGCACCAGCATGGCGATAGAACCGAAGTTTCCGGTGAAATACGGATATAATGTATGCCTGGGAATTGCAAGTTTCAGAAGATTACAAACTTTGGAGAACTACATCAAAGGTGTAATCAGCAATATAGAAAAGGACGACATGCGCATTAATACAATGGGGAGGTTAAGAGCGGAAGCTGAAGAGGCGGCGATGACATCCATCGAGACAGGTGAAGCTGGAAACCTGAACTATGAAAGTTTAACAAGAATATGCGCCAAACTGGGGCCTAGATACATGGACCTTGCCGAAATCGCCGCCAAGTTCTCCAGAGTGCTGCTACCACTTGTACGTTATGCGGTGGAAAAACTACTAGAAAGAGAAGCAAATAGAAGCCCCTTTGAACGGATACTAGATAGAGAAGAAGCAAATAGAAGTCCCTTTGAACACGCACAAAGAATGTAAAAATTGTTTTAAAATTGTTTTTAATTATATAATAATATAAACGTATGTATTTATTAGAAATTAGATAATTGAATAAATATCTAAGTAAGTGACCTGTTTTTATTATATTTTAATAATAGTATGGGTGATCATACCTGTTTTACAACGTTAGAAAATTCAATATCAATTTGTGACAAATACCACGCCCACCCCCTAATATTTAATAAAACAAAAGTGGTGGGGTTTAAAAATAATGATGCATTTAGGATGGTAATTCAACCTTTAAAGTTTATAAAAAAAGACATGCACTTTCCCACACTAACAAAAACAGAGATTAGATTCTCAAATAGGTATTTTTCTAAAATACCCTTTTTGAATAAGATAATATTATAGTACATATTATGTTTACACTTAAATTAAGATTACCATGGAAATGTCCAGTTATCAAGTTAACCAACGATGTCACATTGAGAAAAATTGTTGGAATACTGTAGAATTTGAATTCTTGTAATTCGGATGCCGATAATAAAAATTTAAGACAAAGGCTATGTTTATGTGAAATAATATGTTTTTCCAGTGGAAGTTGTTTAACTTTGACAGCCATGTTGATTTAAATTTTAGAAAAGGTAACCACAAGTATCTCGGTAAAGAAGCCGAGGAATTAATGCTATGTTTTTTAAACTACACAGATAGCGCTATGCATTCAACTACCTAGTTTCATTATTGTATAATGAAAGGAGTCAATAAAATGTAACAATAAAATTCACTTAGGATATTTATTAATAATTATAATAATTAATACATGTTATCTAATCCTAACTCGTTAAGTATTTCTCCACTATGCTTATTTATCATTTCCTTAAAACAAATCGCAATATCCTTATCCATACAACATGTAAACTTCTTAAGTCCTTGCTTCATTTTGTCATAACTAGCTTCCACATATTCTTCAAGTTTGAACTCGTCTATAATTTGCCGTAATATGTTTCGAAAATTAAGAGTTTCCAGTTTATCTAGATGAAACTCTAATAAATCGGTCAAGTCAATGAGCTGAGTAACCTCTTCTTTGCTCATAGCTAACACTGAGGAGAAATATTGTATCTTGATGTAGTTACCTTCAAGAATATTCCCCGCGGATGTGATAATGTAATCACAGACACGGTGCGCCATAGTCGTCTCATCTTCAAAATAGGCGTCGGAGTTAAGTTTTAAATGTTCTATAATTATCGCCCAATCACAGGATATAAACGATACATTCCCAATGTCCGTGAAAATTCGCACTATAGGTTGTAGATTTCTTCACACACTTAATCCTGTAGTTACTATCTTATTTTCTATATTCGAGAGGCGGTAACTCGTCGTTTTAATAGTTACGTCATTTTTATTCAATTCATCCAAATAAATGTTCAACGCATCGTGATTACTGCAGGACTCCGTGAGATGAGGGCACGTCGTCATTTTAGGAAGTGATATAGGTTCTATTCTGCATGGCACGTCGTATGTTCTTTTCTTCGTTATCGATGAATCTACGAAAACATCGTCCAGCACTCGTTTAGGCGACATCTCGTTCGATACTAACATTGTAAAAGCTAAGACAAGCTCAGCAGATCTAATCACCGACCACGATTATATTATACCAGATCACAGGAGCCGCAGCTATCCACGTTATGACAAGTAGTGGGAGAAGGTTGTGGGAAAGACACTCATCGAGCAGACCAGCCCGTCGAAGAGGCTCCTGTAGGCGTCGGGTGAAGGATAGCCGTCGGTAATGGAGGTAATAGTGATCCAGATGCTCAATCGTCCTTGATCGCAACTTGTTCGCAGTAAATGACCATCAAACCTTAGTTATAGGGCGATGGGGCGTCAAAGAGGAATGTATGTAAGAGTGTAGTTACAATTAAAAAAAAAACAGCCTATAAACTATGAACGCATTTATGGAATTCACAAAGGATGGGTATGAGTATGAGATGTTATAACAACGCGGCTGACCCGTCCGACCGTTAATAATATCTTAGATAGCAGTAGGTACTCGAATCATGAGTGCATTTGTATATGAATTAATCCTAAATGATTAGTTATAAAGCAACGTGCTGTATTATTGACAACTACATGTCTTGATAAGTGTAGATAAATGATTGTTATAAAAATTATAAAAATAGTATGGTTGGGTGGTAATTGGCCAAAAAGTGTCAACACAGCACTCGATAAGTGCATAGGTATATATTCTATCAAGATGCTACCAGGGAAAAAAGGTCAATTATAGCCCCATTGAAAAAATTATTGGACGCGACAATCACGTCGTATAAAGCTGTGATCGCCGTGATAAGTTTCCGCTCCAGCGACTTAAATCGAGATGTTTTTTATCGTTATACATCTTCTTTAACGTGGGGAAAAAAAAAATAAAAAAATTACGTGTTTTATTTTTATTAACATCATTTTCAGAAATCATCATAATATACATAGTGTTTTATATTAAGTCGACACTATTGCTAACTTCGTTATTATTTAAGCTAGAAAGTCGGTTAAATTAGCAAACTAGTAGTATTTTTGCCGCTGAATAAAATAGCGAAAGCAGAAAAACAATTGAACATTGCGTTTTCGCTACAGCGGGCCAAATTAAATATTCGATTCTCAACATAGTGCATAGAGACTTTTTCCTTTAAAAATATACAGGGTGTTCCATTAAATTATTATTTACATTAACCTTATAATCTAAAAAATTTAAATTATACCTACTCTAAAATTGTAAAATATGTACATGCATCTAATAATTTATAATTACATAATCTAGAATAATAATACATACAAAAATTATGTTTACAGAATCTGAATACAGGGTATTAAGAAAATGACGGATAAACTCTTCAGTACATTGTAGGGGACACTCAGTAGAGTACGGGAAAAATAATTTAAAAAATTCTGGTCTTCAATTCGGTGAGATAAAAAATGCCAAAGTTAACATTTTACTGTCTTTGTTTTTTCAGTATTTGCAAAAAATAAAATGGTTTTACAGATATAAAAAGGGTACTTTAATCGTTATCAATTAAAAAATTGCTTAAGATGTATTACTGGCTTGGAAAATTTAATAAGAATTTTTTATCTTTTTTAAGATTCTGAAAAAAGCATTTGGCAACATCGGTTTTGATACCTTGACTACCTACATTGTTAGATATTAGACGAAATTACCAAATACCAACTGTTATCGTGTTAAACGTTGTCAAATTTATTGTTCAATATTATGCTTATATCTTTTTTAAAATGTAGCTCTGGATTTTTTTTTTTTTTTTAATTATTTTTCCCGTACTTTACTGAGTTTCCCCTACAATGTACTGAAGAGTTTATCCGTCATTTTCTTAACACCCTGTATATCACAAAATATTTACATATGCCTGATGAAATATTTACACTACTAATCAGAACTGTAGCCGAATGGGGTAACAGAGGCGGTAAACTTTTTGCTCAGGTCTGGAGACAACTTCGCAAGTTTTTACCCGGTTTATAGCCTTGGAGTTATAAACGTATTTTTCGCCGGCCCCCTCGCAAATCATCTCCTTAAGAGTATTAAAATTAACAATTTTAGCATTCTCAAAGTTCATGGTGATACCTTTAACTTTGCAGACGTACACAAAATCATTAATCTTAGACGAGAATACTTTCAACGCGTAATTTTTAGGGCCACCGCTAACGAACTCAGCTATGTAGCTACCGGCTCCGTACGGAGCAATCTCGTCTGTTAGTTGACCCAAAAAATCACCCGTCTCAGGCATCCAATCGCCGGGGGAGCCCTTGAAAATAACGCTATCTGTATCAAAATAAAGGACTCGATCGCCCAGTTTATGAAGATACTTGTATAATTCCAAGCGCGCTAAGCAGGTAGTCACTGCAGCTATAACAACGTTTACAGTTCTCAACGGAGTATAGCTATCGTCCGACTTATCCCAACATGCTAGTAAGATGTCATCATCGATTATTACAAGATTATGAACGGTGATCGACGGCTCTGATAATAATTGAAAGAGCTCTGCAGCATCCTTTATAACAGAAGTCTGCATGAGGTTCTCTCTTTGACCGAACTTACCCCAGAAGCTGTTCAATTGTAATTTTGCAATGTATCGCATGCCTGGATTGACCTGTATATTGGACTCGTCTAAAACAATACCTTCAACTTCATGGTATTGCTTTAAATACTGGGCACGACTTTCAGATGTATTGCACCAGTCAGGCCACCCGCTACATTCTTGCTTAAGCTTTAAGAACTTGTCAATATACCCTGCGAATAAGCCACCCTTTCTGGTCTCTTTGTTGTACGTCTCGCTGGCATACTTCCAAATCTCGTAATATTTAATCACCTCGTATCCCAACGAGACAGCCAGTTTTAATTCGGCAGCAACAAAGGTGCCATTCAATTGTCGTTCATGTACATCATGTTCGCATATACCTTGATTGACAGTTTCGACACATGTACGACATAAGGGGAACGTTAACTTACCCTTACATCTATAAGGTAGTACCGGCAGATATAAGTTTTTGGGCGGTAAAACGGAGCATTTGATTAGCCCTACGAGCGTATCAAGATTCTCCGCTTTACAAGCCTCATCACCTATAATTACCTTGGGGTGGCCTACAGGATATGTACCGTATTTATTAATATAAGGGTAAAGACTGCAGACGTCGTAATAATATATTTTTTCGGAGTTCGAACACTCGTAGTACAGCTTGATAGCATTTGTACGCCCTCCAAAAAATGCGTCGCGTGGATTGAGAGGTTCGTGTTTGTAATTGAAATTATTCTGTAAATATACCCTCATATCTATGTTGTCTTTCAACAGCTTCTTAAAATCGCACTCCCAAATAGATTCAACATTGTACCCGAGTGCTAGAAGCTTATTTTCCTTCCATACGGTTCTCTCACGACGTATAAAAGCCAAGTTATTAATATCGGAGCCGCCGTTATTGACAAATTTTGATGTGGTTTGTTTGGGATGACACCGTTCACAGCCATGATAATAGCATCCATAAAATTCATAAACGGTGTTGGTCTCGGCGCAAAACCCGTCTACAAGCAGGTTTGAGGGAAGCCTGACTTCACGACCATTCCCCGCATGTTTAATCGGGTGAGGTGATGAAGCTTCTTTTAGATTTAACCATTTCAACGCTACAAGAGACTGACCGTCGACCATTCTGTAACCGTTCGGTGGTAGAAGGCCGATACTATCATTTTTCAGAAAGTTTCTTCTGAAAACGAGGTTACAGGCTCCGGCAATGGTGACGCTCTCTTGAAACGGATCAACAGCGTTCGTCTCTAGAAAAAATTTTCTGAATTTCAAACAGGCCATCCTCAGTATGTTTACATCTTCAGTACAATAAGACACGATTTCATTTTTCATGTCAAACTGTACATTTCTTGACACCTCGTCATTATACCATCGATAAAATTTATCCCGTTCAGTAGCACTCATTTTATCAGGCATATAATTGGAGGCGTCAGGTAAAACGCCATAATAATTAGCGTTCTCTAAGGTATTAAATAAATGTGGGAAGTATCCTTTACTGCCTTCAAAATTAAAAGTGGCTGGCAGTTTTGCTAAAGGTAGAGGCATATAATTTAAACTGTCTATGATTTTTACATTGTGCGTGACTATGGAGATAAATTTACTACCTGTTCATATGAACTTAGGATCCCAACGCCCAACATCTTTTAGAAACTCTTTGGCGAGGAAGCAGCCATCGTACCCTTTCATGTTATGCGCTAGAACTGTGATGTCGAAACCCGTTAGCATTAATCGAGCTAAATACTCTGTAAAAGCTTTTACAGGGCTGTCTCTAAAGATGTGCGACCTCACACCACAGCTAGCACACGGGGTTGTTATAGACTCCGGCTTGTCTACACACATGGCGCATACCTGCTGGACTACGCAGAGATTTGGCTCGTGTAGAAACGTCTCATCGCCTATCTGTTTATTTTGGGTACATTCCAGATCGAAGAAAACAAGAAAAAATTTTGCGCTTAGCTGTTCTCTTTTCCTAATACTTAGTTTATTAGGCTGCATAAAACATAAATGTCTAATTGGTTTCTGAGCCATGCATAATGAGCAAAATTTTATACCACAGCTATGTTTCTTGTTTCCGACCACGGTTATGAGACAGATATTGCACTTGCGGTAAGTCTTGCATATGTCAGGTTTATGAGTTTCAAAACATTGAGGACCTCTAAATAGTCTACGACAGACAGGACATTCGATTTTAACCTCGAGAACGCTACAGGGCTTTGGGGAGTGACAGCAAGGACATTTAAACGGACAATTATAATGCATCATTTTATTACTATATCTTTTTAGGCATTTTTCACAGAAATATCGCGAACAGAAGCATGCTGTCAGACTTAAAATCAAATTAATATGATTGTTTTCCATTATTAAGTTAATAATTATAGGATCTACTTGACCCTCTTTTAGACCGTTAAAGAACACATGCTTACCGTCACGGCGGTTATAAATTATTAAAGAAATGTTTAGGGTGTATAAATAATCTTGTAACTGACGAACATCGTCTATAGTAGCACCCCGAGATAAATTGACGCCCGATAAAATGTCAAGCTGTCGGCCACGCTCTTCAATCAGGGGTTTATTTTTGTTTAACTTATGGAAGTCAACTTTGTCAGTTTTATAAGCAACCCCTAATACTACAGCATAGGCCAAACACTTACCGTCCTCGTTATTAACCTGCAACACACCTCGCTTTCGACTACAAAAGTCTTCAAAGGTCGAACCCCTTAGTTTTATGGCGTTTCCTCTCAGGCGCGGCATCTCTACGCGGTCGATGGTTAGTGTAAGGACTCCCGTTGTGAAGAAAGATGCATTGGACTGCAAAATTTTACCCAGTGTGGCTAAAATAACATCCGCCACTAGTTGGTCCTTTCGACGGAACGAAATAGCCACTGGTCTGTCCGGAAAATCCTCGTTACTGAAAACCAGCCCGACTCTGTCGTCGTCGTTGAAATCCCGCATACCTTGTTGCAGTACTTCGTCTAAACCTCGCTATAAAAATTACAAAGTCTTATTAGTATTATTGTAATATTCTTTTAATTTACAATAACTTACCTGAATATAAGTTAACGGGGTCATTAGGCCGTCGTAGCTGTTGTATTTGAACGTGATGCGCCGACCCGTTAACTTAAATTTCTTAAAGGTCCTACTGCTTGTACCTAGGAGTGTTATTACACTCCTCGAGGTATGCGGGATTTGCTCACTGCTACGCCTGAAGGTGTCCTGCTGTTGATCCGCGTTGACCCGTTTCTCGACACTGCCCCGTCTGAAGGTGTCCTGCTGTTGATCTGCGTTGACACGTTTCTCGAAGTCATCCAGCAGTCTACACAGCTCATCTGACTGTCCTGGGTCAACGTCTTCCAAAATAAACTTACGCTGAATGACCTGTAAAATATAAATTTTTTAGCTGCTCTACGAAATCTTCATGCTTTCAATTAAAATAATAAATCTCAGTTTTACCTCTCTAAGTGTCTGCATCTGGTCTTCGACGAAGGCCCCCTCGTTATACATCCTCAGCAACTGTGGCAATGTATGGGTTTCCAACACCTGATTAAAGACCGCCACGGCAGGCCTCCTTGTACCGCTGCCTGAGGGTTGCACATCTCCAGTTCCAGATATTCTTGGACCCGTGAATTGCTGCTGCGAGGGCGTGTTGTTCAAACGTCTATCAAGATCATCCAGGACTCTATACAGATCGCTTGTCTGCTGAGGATCTGAGCCTTCAAATATTGTTTTATGCTGTAGGACCTGGAAAATATACTTTTTGTAAATCTAGGTACATTTTAAACCATTCTAACTACATATTTTCGTAATTACTATTTTATTTCTGTACGTTTAGCATAATTGTTAGCTGTAAATAATTTTTTTTTGTTTTGATATTCCTAATTAAAACTTCAATGAAATAGAAAAAATAAAAAGTTTAATTATTGATATTGTGCAAACTGAATGTGGGATACGTATAACAAATTCCTGTATATGGGCCCTATAGTTAATAAAAAGACATGCAATTTTCCACACTAACAGAGGTAAAATAAATTTTTTAAAACAGTTTAATTGGACCTTATTTTTCTAAATTTATTACCGAAGATGAAAATAAAATTTATTAGAGTCACTACTCATGTGTCCCAATAAAACATAGTGTTGAAAAAAATAAAATAAAATAAAAAAGGTTTATGCACATGCTAGTTATAATTATTTTTATTCATATTATACTTACATCTCTGAAAATCCGGTACTGATCAATACATATACATATATTTTGACTGTACAAGTCCAATATTTGCGATAGAGTCCTGTCCTCCAACATTTCTCTAAACGCTTGCAATAAAAGGTCCATAATTGAATCATCAGACGCCATTTCCCCTTGTAAGTTAAAATTTCTTTAATGTCTTAAAGAAAATAAAATATCCCTTTCATACATTGCCACCATCAATTTTGTAATAAAATTCATAATGTTGTTGAAAACTTATTATAAAGCAGATAGTAAGAACTTTGCAATAAAAGTTATTATATTGTGCACTTTGTTTTTTCAAAATAATGATTATTTTACAAAAAAAATCTGAACCATTTCATGGTTATTAACTAGGTATAACTACATGTAACATAATAGAGTCCACTGGAGTCTTTCAGACATTTCAAGAATCAGTAATGATATCATAATAAAAAAAATAAAATTATTTTATTCTCTATAGCTGGCGCTGTGTATGAAAAGGGTAATAAATAAAAAAATTAAAAAAAAGTTATGTTATGTTATTTCTTATGATATGCTTTTATTTATTGAATATCGCTAATAATTAATAAACGGCCAAGTACTTACAGTTGGTAATCCTCTGCTGGTAATCCTCTGTTGTTAAATATAATTATATGCACACTAGCACTGTATAATTCAACTTATTACACGCACAATTACGTTTACAAATCTATAACTTAGTTCTTTTTAAAACGATGAGGAGATGCGCCGAATATATACCTAGCATCGCCCCGCCTTTTCTGATATCATCCCCGCTCATCATAGGGCTTCTAGCAGAGTTTGGACCCCCGAATAAATAATAATTTAAAAGTTCTGTTATTTTCTAATGATCTTTTTTTATCTGTTGAATATCAAAATAATTGTTGTTGAAAACTTATTATAATGCACAACAGCAATGAAAACGTTATTATATTGTGCACTATTTTTCACCCTAAAATTCTATAAAAAGATTTCGTTCATGTATAGATGATAAAATACACCATTGAGGACGGCATAATATC
The DNA here is from genome assembly GCA_910589415.1 of Malachius bipustulatus. NCBI lineage: Eukaryota > Metazoa > Arthropoda > Insecta > Coleoptera > Melyridae > Malachius > Malachius bipustulatus. The sequence goes on along the minus strand of CAJUUM010000001.1, from coordinate 66,192 downwards.
TGGGGGCCTTATCACTATGAATTTTAATTACCGTGGATAAAATTTGCTCCAGGCTTAAACGTGACAGTTATGAATTAGAAATATTTATAAAACAATTACTACACTTTTTGAACTGTACAATATCAACGCCTATTATTGTAAATTTCGTTCTAGGTGGAGTTATAACTCCGAGTTTTTCACCTTTTACCAAAATTCTATAAAAGATTTCATGTATACTCGGAATGAAAAGAGTCCCCTGGGCAATCTTTTTCAGTAATTTCAAGATATCACTATGAATTTTAATTACCGTGCAAAAAAATTTGCCCCAAGATTAACCCCACTGTTATGAATTTTGCAAACACATTGATAAAATACACCATTAAGGACGACATAATTTTTACCTTACATCACGTAGGTACACTAATTATAATAAGTATCGCAGCCTACTTTGGTCTATAAAAGATTTCATGTATACTCTGAATGAAAAGAGTCCACTGGACAATCTTTTTCAGTAATTTCAAGATATCACTATGAATTTTAATTACCGTGCAAAAAATTTGCCCCAAGATTAACCCCACTGTTATGAATTTTTGCATTTTAAAAGATTTCATGCACTATGTTGAGAATCGAATATTTAATTATTTGGTCAACTGGGAACACCTGTTGCAACGGGGTTATTGTGTAACAGGGATTAGAGAAATATAAGGTAAGATTTGACCTACATAATACGACGGTTATGGCCAGGTAATCTAAGGGGTTTTATTGTAGGCGGCATATGTATAGAATTTTCAACTCGGGATCATGATTTCAAATGGCTCTATTTTTATACAGCTTACATAATGAGGCGAATAATGTCGCTGACCGATCAAAGGGGTTTTAGATACATTATAACAATAATGATTTCAATTCTTTTTTTCTCATTCTGCCTTGTGTGTTAAAGGATTATCGAGGAAATACAGCTTGCATGTTGAGAATTGAATATTTAATTATTTGGTCTACTGGAACACCTGTTGCAGCCGCTATTGTGTAACAGGGATTATAGAAATAAAAGGAAAGATTTGACCCACATAATACGACGGTGATAATCAACGGGTTTATAGGCGGCATAAGTATAGAATTTTTAACGCGGGATCATGATTTCAAAGGGGTCTATTTTTTATACAGTTTACATAATGAGGCGAATAATGTCGCTGACCGATCAAAGGGGATTTTAGATACATGTTAACAATAATAATTTCAATTTATTTTTTCTCATGCTGCCTTGTGTGTTAAAGGATTATTGAGGAAATACAGATATATAATGCGAGACGCTGACCGATCAAAGGGATTAGTACATTATAACAATACAACAATAATAATTCTTTTTTTTCTCATGCTGCCTTGTGTGTTAAAGGATTATAGAAATAAGATTTTACAGCTTACCTACATATGCATAGTAATCAAAGGGTTTTATTGTAGGCGGCATAAGTCAAAGGGATTAGTACATGTTAAGAGAGCAATAAATAATGAAATTAAGGGATTAATTAGACAATAGTGACGGCTATAAATAACCCTTAAGCTGACATTAATGGGTTTTTTAATTAGGCAATTTGTATTCCACGCACTCATATTCTACTACTTTAACACCCTGTATTTTCTTAACAAAGCATTTCCCGACTATAGCTTATAAAGTAAACTCATATTATTTTTCGATTCTCTATCGATCCCTGGAGTTAAGAAGATAAAACCTGAATCACTCTGTATAGTTTTTCTATTTAATAACCCGTATTTGAAAACAAATGTGGGTACAACCGAAGCACTCAGTGGCGTAGAAGGTGTCACAGGACACCTTATTTCTATAGTAAAAAATCGAAGTTTTTTTTAATTTTTTTATGGTTTTTTGGAAGGTTAGATTAAATTGCTATAAGAAGGCAACCTTGCAAAATTTCTATAAAAAATTCAAATACTTATAGCACGTTTAACAATAATTTTAATTATTTATTTTTTTTATTTAATCGTCTAAGATAAGTACTATAAACTAAAGGGCTTGCAGATAAAGCTAAGATATTAAGAAAGTATGAATAAATATTTTCCCGAAAATGGTTTTTAACCGAGAGATACAGGGTGTTTAAGAAAGGATCATTTTACAAAACAGGTTTTTCAACACCCTCTATCTTGGTTACAGAACATTTTAGAAAAAATATTTATTTGAATTTTCCTTATATTTTACCATTATCTACAAGCCCTTCATTTCATCGTACTTCTCTTATGACTATTAAATAAATGAAACAAAAAATTAAAATTATTGTTAAAAGTGAAAGTAAAAAGCTATATTTGAATTTTTTATCGAAATTTTATAAGTACGGCTTTTTGTAGCAATTTAATCTGGCATTCCTAAAAACCATAAAAAAATCAAAAGTAACTGTTCAGAATTTTTTACGAGAAAAAAGTTGTCCCCAGTGATCCCGCATTCTACGCCACTGGGTGCTTCGGTTGTAGTCGGTTGTACCCACAATTTTTTCTTTTAATCCGGGTTATTAAATAGAAAACCCGTATACAAAAATTAAAAACATTTGGTGCATTCTGCAGAAAGATACAATAAAAAAAAACAATTTTGTAAATTCACACTTACCTTAACACCCCGTATTTCGATTAAAAACACTTTCTGAATTTTTTTTTTCAACTTTCTTTTTTCTAGTAAGTATTTTTACATTTCCAACGTTTAGCGAGTTATTAGCAAAAAAAAAATTCACCAAAGGACTGATGTGGATTTATGTTTTACAACTTCTTCACTAAGAATAATAATTGTTATTGAAGGAAAATCTTAGACCGATAAGATTTTTTATGAACTTTTTCTAAAATTTTTACCTTACCGACCGGACTAAGTGTACCTACTTTAATTATGAGTTATAAGCGAGTAAAAATCGAAATTGTTCAGTACCTACCTACATACACCGTGTCTCTTGAATTTCCGGACATAGGGAATTCCCATGTTAAAATAAACTATTGTAAAAAGCCAACCTTAGCCAGACACCCGGTATAATTTTGGCCAGTTAATTACCTACTCAGAAAATATTTTTTCGAATACTTTGATTAAAAATTCACTTTTACTTACTAATTTCAAAACGTAGGATTTGCGTGCACTAGCGTGCAAAAGACTTTTGCAGGCTAATAGACTGTGAAGCAAAATTGTAGATGACAAAAAATTACGAATGTCAACATTTTCTTTTCAAATTCTTAGCAATTTTTATTAGCTTTCGGATAGGTACAGTATTCAAAAAAATGTTGTTTGATACACGATTGCGAAATTATTTTGTATTCTCGAATGATTTTTTTGCTCGCCAAGGCTCGCAAAAAAACGTTGATCGAAAATAACTATTTTTTTAAGTCATGTTGAAATCTCGAACTAAGTTGTTTTTCAAACGCATTTTATGATTTTCATCATAATTTTAGGTGATTGTCAAAACATTGTTTCAGCTGATTCATGTGAAGATCAGGAATTGGAAGAGCCTTCAATCTATTGTGATAGCGGTAGTGAGTATATTCCATCAGCAGCAGAATCGAGCAACGTAAATATGTTTTTGTTTTTTTTTTTTGTTACATAATTTATAAAATTTTTAGTAGTTTATTAATAATTGAAATCATGAGTCATTACGGGTTGTGTTTTCGTGGTCCTTGCATATTTTCTCCGAAAATTTCATTAACAGCTGCGGTAGACCTTGAGCGGTCACTTATGTTAGAGGTGGAAACATCGACTGCGCTCGCGTGACCATTGATGATTGATGATGCCTACCGCTGCTGTACACATACCTTCGGAAAAAATATGCAAGAACCACCACAAAAGAGCTTTGGGATCAAGTAGGTATGATTTCAATGATTAAAAAACAGTCATGAAAGCCTGCACACATTTTGCTAGTCTAATAATGCTTCGATATGATTATTTTCATATTTGGTAAAATAATAATAATTGGATGGTTAAATGAATACCAAATAAATACCAAAAGAAACAGATATTTTGTAGAAATTTGGATTTTGTAGTTCGGTAGGAAATATTATGGAAAATATAAAACGATATGTCACATGCTCACATGACCTATAGGGAGTTAGGTATGGTAAATTAACTTTTACGCTAGAAACGGTCTCCCCTCACTATTATTCTTGATGTGTTTGCTTTAAATTTAGCTAAGTTAGTGCTATAGAGGGATTCACTATACAGGGTTAGAACTATTTAAAGGGTCACTACAGGGATATCCTGAACCATTGAAGATACAAGGCCGGTTAAATTAGAGAAAAGTTGCGCTATTTTGTGGCCATCTCGAATCCGTCAAAACATGCAAGATATCTGTGACCGTTCCTGAAATATCCTGGAAAAACTGAAAAATCGAGAAATCTTATTTTTGTCATATCTTTCTTACAATTGGAAATTAATAAATAATTTTTCGTAGGCTTATATAAGCCGTTATGAGCTATTATTCATCTGACGTTTCAAAAATTTTCAAAGCCGACTAGATCCCAGAGTTTTCATAGTCAACTTTCGTTTTTCTTATGGCCGCCATATTATTTTTTTATGTCGTTCGATAAGAAAAAAATAATGGAAACCAAAAATTAATAAATTTTAGAAAAAAAAATTGGAAAATTTTTATTCTTTTTTCAAAGAAAAACAGAAAATTTTTCGCTGAAATAGGTCAATATGAGGTCAAACTGCTTGCATTATAGTTTTTTAATTTTCTCTATGATATTCGGTCTATAAAGTTCTTTTTTTTTAGAAAAAAAGAACAAATTTTTTTTTCCATTTATTTTTTGAAGTTTATTAGTGTTTGGTTTCCATTATTTTTTTCATAACGAACGAAATAAAAAAACAATATGGCGGCCATAAGAAAAACGAAAGTTGACTATGAAAACTCTGGGATCTAGTCGGCTTTGAAAATTTATGAAACATCAGAAAATAAAGTTCATAACGGCTTATGTAAGCCTACGAAAAATTATTTATTAATTTCCAATGATAAGAAAGATATGACAAAAATAAGATTTCTCGATTTTTCAGTTTTTTCAGGATATTTCAGGGACGGTCACAGATATCTTGATATTTTGACGGATTCGAGATGGCCACAAAATAGCGCAACTTTTCTCTAATTTAACCGACCTCGTATCTTCAATGGTTTAGGATATCCCTGTAGTGGCCCTTTAAATAGTTCTAACCCTGTATAAGACTATATAAGAGGGGTTTATCAAAATTCACTAGAAGGACAAAAAAGGTACAAAAAATTTCTATGTGAGAATAATGTGTAAAACAGCTGGTTATTAATATCCAAGTACCTATAAGAAATATTTTAAAGCAGGACATGAGCAGGCTATCTTCCGAAAAAAGCGAAAATTTTTACGTTCGTTTTCCTTATACCTACATTGTAATAATTTTACACTAGGTTGTTTCTTTGTGATTCAAATGCTTTCTGTTTATTAGATAACTGAGGAAGCTACAAGTGCTGATGAAACTGATGAAAGTGATGTAGCACCGCCAGAAGTAAGAAATACAATATACTATGTGTGTGTGTACTATAATTAGGTATACATGCAGAGATTGATAGTACTTAGGTATCATCAATCTGTTTTACCAAAGGAACTCGCAGTTTTGGAAGCCAAATTGGGTTTCACCCAATTTAGTTTAAAACTATAGTGAAATATGTGAAGCGACTCATTGTGATAAAATGTCTCCATGGACGCAAAAAAAAAAATAATGAATGGATTTCGATAGGTATATACAAGGTGTCCAGTTTAAGTGACAGTACATGGGGATCTTGGAAACGGTAAAAAATACAGGGTCAAATCAATTAGAGAAAAGTTGGGTCGGTTAAGTTAAAGAAAAGTTGCAGAATTTTATGCTTAATAAAAATCTAAAAAAATTCAGGATATTTTCAGTCGTTGCTGAAATATCCTGATACACGAAAATACTGAAAAGTCGAGATTTCTTATTTTTGCCATATCTTTTTTATTATTGTAAATTAATAAATATTTTTTGTAGGTTTACATAGGTATATCAACAGGTATCCATTCGACCAAAACTTCCAACGCCGACTAGATCACAGCGTTTTCATAGCCTACTTTTGTTTTCCTCGCGGTCGGCATATTCTTTTTTATGTCGTTCGGTATCAAAATCAAAATGGAAACAAAAAATTCTATCACATAAAAAACAGTTTCCTTAAAATTTTATTCTCCTTAAAAAAGGTATAACTTTTTAAATCGAATATCATAAAAAAAACAAGGCCAGCACTAAATCGGGGAAAAAATTGTTTTTTTTTTCTAAAAAAGGAGGCAAAAAAATATTTTAAATGTTGTTATTAGCTTTGGGCCTCCATTATTTTTTTTTATACCGAACGATATAAAAAAAAATATATGACGCCGATAAGAAAAACAAAACTTGACTCTAGGATCTATAGCCGGTTTTGGAAAAAATATTTCAGCAACGACTGAAAATATTCTAAATTGTTTTTCAGATTCTTATTAAGCATCAAATTATGCATCTTTTCTTTAATTTAACCGCCCCTGCATGTCTTACCGTTCCCATGATCCCTATACAGGGATCATGTATATACTGCCACTTAAATTGGACATCCTGTATATCTCGAAATCCCTTCATTATATTTTTCACGCTTGACATGCACATTTCACTAGTTTTCAATTAAATTTAGTGAAACCCAATTTGCTTTAAAAAACTACGGGATACTTTGCTAGTTTTGATTCATTAATGTTTTACGGACATTTTTATTGATGTTTTTGATTATTGTTAATGGTCAAATCTTATTTTTAGCTTACCGAAAAGGAAACCCGTTTTAGACCTGCTGAATTCGATAATAACTTAAATGTAGGTTTGAGTTACGAAAAACGGCAATGCATATTTTTATAACTATTCATTTTTTAGGGCACTGATTGTGAAGATAATTTACCAATTGATCTATTAAACAAAGAGAAGTGTTTTCCTGTCAGTGGCTCCGGGGCGACTTCAGCGGGAGAAGTATACATAGAAGAAGGTACACAATTTAAACAGAAAGCAAAACAACCAAAAAGGACAGGCGGGGAAAATCAGGTAAGGATTTTTTTGCTATTACTCAATACTCGTTAAGATTACCAATCATTGATTTGAAAGGCTTGCAACAAGGTAACAGGAGAAATCATATGTGACGAATAAATTCATTTTCTTAGTTAGTAAAATTTGTAGAATTAAAATTAACCCGAAACAGGTCAATTTTTGAAGTTATATGGGTGTGCCACCTTTTTCAAAAAAATATAAAGAAGTAATGCTATATGCCATTCGCATTTGAAAGATATTAAAAATTACTATTAGGTGATCAATTATTATTAAAATTGAGTTATTTGATGAGAATTTATCAATTTAAGTTCATACTACATGGATTACATGAATGTTCAAATTAAATGAAGAATATAAACGCAGTAACTTTTGCATGTTTTGCATGCTTTACCTCTCTGAATTGCCATAGAATTTTTGGATTAAAAATAATATCGATGTCCAATCACCAGTTATTTCGAATTTTTTCTACCGACTTCCCTTATCAGTAAATTGAATGCCCTGCAACGAAAACGGTGCACCGTATGACAAGAATGAAAGACCACAAAGCGTGGGCCATTGAATAACAAACTGTATTTTCATTGACAGCGACGTAAAAGCTTTCATCAAAAAAGGGCTATGGCACTTCTATATCTCACCATAAGTCTTAAAAATAATGAAGAATCCTTAGTTTATACAGGGTTCATCATATTATCCGTCTCTATGTTGCTATCTCGTAAACGTCAAGATACAGGATCGCGGTTAAATTAGAGAAAAAGGTGCGCAATTTGATAAATAATAAGAATCTGAAAAAAATTTAAGATATTTTCAGTCGGTGCTGGAATATCCTGAAAAAAACTGAAAAATCGAGATTTCTTATTTTTGCCATATCTTTCTTATTATAAGAAATAAATAAATATTTTTTTGTAAGCTTACATAAGTCGCCAAGAACTACTCATCTGACGTTTCAAAAATTTTCAAACCGACTAGATCCCAGAGTTTTCATAGTCAACTTTCGTTTCTCTTATGAAAAAAAAAAATAATGGAAACCAAAAATTAATAAACTTCGAAAAAAAATTCCAAAATTTTTATTCTTCTTTTTTTTGAAGAAAAACAAAAAAAAATATTTCGCTGACATACGTCAATATGAGGTCATACTGCTTGCCTCATGGCTTTTTAATTTCTCTATGATATTCGGCCATAAGAAAAACAAAAGTTGACTCTGAAAATTATGGGATCTAGTCGGCTTTGAAAACGTTTGAAACATCAGATCGGTTGTTCTTGCCGACTTATGTTAGCCTGCGAAAAATTATTTAATAATTTCCAATAACAAAAAAGATATGCCGAAAATAAGAAATCTCGATTTTTCAGCTTTTGCAGAATATTTCAGGAACGGTCACAGATATCATGTGTGTCTTGACGGATTCGAGATAGGTACAAAATTGTGAATCTTATCTTCTCTAATTTAACCGACCTTGTATCTCTTAGGGGTTAGGAGATATCAATATAGAGAAGGATATATGGTGCACCCTGTATACTATGTGCTAAATGTCAAATTTTTTAAGTAGCCGTTTTGCCAATATTCAAAATAATATTATTTTTATCCAAAATTTCAACAACCTTTCACTTATAGGTTTAGGTATCTATAAAAACAAAGCTTGCCCGCAAATATGTGTATTGAGAAATCGCCATTATTTTAACTTTATTTATCATTTGATGTCCTCCTACAATACTTTGAACCATCCAGTTTGAACTCAAGATTTCAAATTTATGTAATTTGTCGTCATTTTTGACATGACCACTTATTTAATGCGTTGGCACACTGATGGAACTGTTGGTGAGTAGGCATACTTATTCGACACATTAACGACCATCGACATCTTTATGTCGGTTTCGCGAAAGATTTGTCCTGAAGTCCTGAGAAAAAATTAAATAGGTAATGCAAATCGCTTTGAAAAACTAAAAAATGGACCAGCTGTTCCATGCCTAAATCTTGCACTTATTCATAATTACCCCGATATCAATAAGGTAATAATCACTTTTTTTTTCAGGAATTGCAAAACAGTTTCCAATCAACTCTTTTGCTAACTAAGTACAAGAGAACTGTATGTAAATTTTGTGATTCTGAAGTACAGTCGCAACATTTTGCCAGGCATCTTGAAAGAAACCATCCTCAAGAGAACGAAGTCCAGGAAATACTTTCATTTCAACCAAAAAGTGTAGAGAGGAAGCAGTTGATATCACTTCTTAGAAATTATGGAAACTTGGAGACGTCTATTAGGGGATACATAATCCCAAAAAAACGTCAAAATGTGCAAAATTATCAGGAAAATGACTATGCTATTTGTATACATTGCAAACCCTATTATAAACGACTTTGTCTTAGTCGTCATATCAAGACGTGTTTCGTCAAAATATCAGTAGCGTCGGAAAAACAAAAATACGAACGTGTTTTAAGTCAATCTATGGTGTACTCATCATCACAAAAAAAATATGGGGAAATTTTGAATAGAATGGCTGTAAAAAAAGAAATATTTAGTAAAATGAACGCTGATGAAATTACTTCGACTGTCATGAAAGACATTCTTCTCATACACTATGGAGAAGACCTGCTCAAGAAAACGAAGATTAAGCGCAGTATGTATCACATATCAAATAAGTTACGCGAATGTGGCAAATTTTTACTTGCAATGAACAGGCTTAATTATTTTGAAGATATGCTCTCTACTCTAAAACCTGAGAATTTTGACTACGCTATTGAAGCAGTCAAGAGTATGTCGAGATATGATATGGAAACTAGAAGTTTTGGTGCTGCATCGCTTGCTCTTCATTTTGGAACAACATTGAAAAAACTAGCAGACTTGGCTGTAAAATTAATTTTGAGGAAAAAAATTAGCCTAAAAGTGCCAGATATCGAAAAGTGTTTATTGGACTTGAAAAGATTTAAGAAAATTGTTGAATCTCAGTGGACAACGGAGGTGGGAAGTTTGGCTTTGAAAGACTTGAATGAAAAGGCTGCAATAAAACCCAAACTTCTTCCCGTAACGGAAGATATCATGAAATTAAAAAAAATTGTTGAGCAATGCGCAGAAGACGCTTACGAGCAACTGAAGAAATCGAAGTCAATTTCCTCATTTAAAATTTTAGTTGAAACAACTTTGATCCTTACTATTTTACATAACAGAAAACGAGTAGGAGACATACAGTACTTAGATTTAAGTTCCTACAGCGAACAAATAATGAGTACTGTTACGAATAAGAATGTCCAAACTGAAATGGCAACGTCACTTTCGGAAAATGAAAAAATTTTAACGCAACATTATCTACGAATTGTATCTATTGGAAAGGGTAGCAGAGCAGTAACTATACTAATTCCAAAGACGATCCAAAAATACTATTCGATGATACACACGTTAAGAAAAATGAAAAATTGGTTTTCGGATAGCAACACATACTTTTTTACGATTCCGAAATCACTTAAATGGTTAAATGGATGCAATGTGATGCGAAACTGTGCGAAAAGATGTGGTGCTAAAAATCCAGAGCTTCTCACGTCATGCCGATTAAGAAAACACATCGCAACAGTAACGCAAGTACTAAGCTTGAAAAGCAATGAAATTGACCAATTGGCGAAGTTCATGGGGCATACTACGAAAACTCATGAAACATTTTACAAGTAAATATTACACCCTGCATTCGCTTATTTTTTAATTAGCAAGTTTTTATCAACGAAAACTTGAATTAAATAATAAATTTAACTTCCAAATTTATATATTATCGATCGATAACTTACTTACCTATATTTGATTATTTTTATTGAACCTTTGCTTCTTAATTATTATATGTTCTTCTTCGTTTTGGTTTTTAGGTTCTCGATATTATTTGGGTTTTAGTTTCATTTTTATGAAAATATTTTTGAAAAATAATACTTTTATTATCGAGAACCTAAAACCCAAAACTCTATACATGAACTTTTTTTTCATTTTTATTTAATCTTCAATCCGAATTCTTATTTTAGCTAGGTATATCCTTTGAAACAAATTGTGTGAAAATTTCGACTGTTAATGTTTCTTATTCCAATGTTTGAATTTACAGTACGAAAGTATAACAATCAATTAGGGGTATTCACGAGGTGTTTCTAGTTTTGTACTTTTACCACTTTGTCAATAAATTATAACCATATAACTGGTATGTGGATCACTGGATTTCGTAGACTTTTATTAGAGTTCGTAGTTTTACACAAAAAATTGAAGACTGTGTAGGACACAAAACATATTTATTACACGGTGCTTTCCAAAAGTAACAGATAAATTAATAAAAGGGCAAGAACTTGTTTTTTGAGAAAAAAAACAGGTCAATTTTTGAATTTACTTCAAGTTCTATCGATGTAACTTTTTTTTTTAAATAGGACACCCTATTTAATGGCTATTTAATGTCTGGATTTCTTGAGAAAATCCAGTAAGAATGGTTTTTTATAGATTTATAGATTTTTTTAGTTTTTACGGTTTTACAGTTTTACATAGAGATAATATTGATAATATAAACATACAGGTGTCCTTATTTCAGAGCTCACCATTGGTATCTCCTAAACGCTAAGAGATACAGGGTCCGTTAAATTAGTTAAAAGCTTCTCTATTTTGTGGCCATCTCGAATCCGTCGAGACATATCTGGGACCGTTCCTAAAATATCCTTAAAAATCCTGAAAAAATTGAAAAAAAAATTCTTATTTTTGCCATATCTTTTCTATTATTATTTATTGTAGGTTTACATAGGACGTTAAGAGCTATCTACCTGATATTTGAAAAATTTTCAAAGCGAACTAGATCCCAGAGTATTCATAGTCAACTCAAAAAACAAAAGTTTTTCTTATGGCCTCCATGTTGGATTTTCATGTCATTCTGTATTAAACAAAATAAAGAAACCAAGAATCGTTAAAAAAAGAAGGCACTAACAATTTTTTTTTTAATTTTCTTCTTCTTTTTACGAAAACAAAAATATAATTTTATCACTGAACGACATCGGGTGACGTCGCAAAATGACGTGACATTGCTTGACTTATGGTTATTTATGACATTTGGGTGAATAAAGGTTTTTTTTTCGAAAAAATAATACTTAATAAAATTTTGCAAAAACTTTTTTTTCTAATGTGATAAATTTTTGGTTTTCTTAATTTTTTTAATACAGAATGACATTAAAATCCAATATGGCGGCGATAAGAAAAACAAAAGTTGACTATGAATACTCTGGGATCTAATGTGGCTTTGAAAATTTTTGAAATGTCCGATGGATATTTCTATTAGTCACGGCAGAATTAAGATGGCGAAAAGGGGAACGAGCCTATGTAAAAAGCAACTCATGAATACCCCTATTATTGAATTAGGTCATTCACTGAATCACAAATAACAAATGATGTGAAATTAAATCATCGTAAACTTGAATACTTATTGATGTTTCGCAAAAATAATTGATGCTGAATGTGAAATTTTGCAATCTTGCATCGAAAAACTATGTTTGTAGATTGCCACAAGACATATATCAAGTAGCAAAAGTTTCTAAGATTCTTCAGTTAATGGAAAAGGGAAATGTCGCCCAGTACAAGAACAAAAATCTCGAAGAAATAGACGTGGATATGGAAAGTTTCGATGACATAAATTCTGATGACGGACCGGATGATGAGAAAGAAGAAGGTACAAGTGCATATTTATTTATTTAGATATAGTAATTTTTTGAATTTCCTCTATGAAGGAAATTTTACTCTTGTAGAAGAAATGTACTTCGCATAGACGTAATTTTTTACTATACCCTTCTTTAATCCAAGCCCACTTTTTAGATATGGAAGAAAAAGATACCGATGAATATGATAACGATATTCCTACTACTAGTAGTAGAGCGGCTATGAAAAATAATTCACCGGCATCTGGAAAACGCCTCGCCATAAATTCTTCAAAAAACGGTGAATAGTTATATTCCTCTATAAAAATAAAACTCGCATGATAAACAAATAAAAACAATACATATCATTTAAGTGTATTAAAAATTTATCATGATATTAGAACTGATTTGGTAATTTTTAGATGTATCAAAAGATATCATTGACTTTGAAGATTGTAATGGAAATGATCACTCTGAACACAGAAATATTGAAAGTACTGCTAAATTTCATCTGCAATCAGCAGTTTCATCTGAACAAAAAGAGTCTTCCGAAAAATGTGAGTATAGTTCTTTTTTGGTGCATTTTTTTCAATAATGTGGTCACCTGTTCTTAGTGTTTTAAGTAGTCAACATCTTATAGTAAATTGTACATATCTTTTTTATTTCTCTCACCTCATTACTGGGATGTCGAGAAGTAGAAGAGCCACAGGGTCTAATAAATTAGACAAAAACTACACAAATTTATTCTTCTTAAGAATACGGAACAAAATTTAGAATACCTGCAGTCATTGCTGCAATCTGCTGAAAAAAAAGTAAAAAATCAAGATTTCTTATTTTCGTCATATCCTTTCCTTTTTTATTAATGATAAATTATTTAGTTTTTTATAGGGTAACGTATAGTTCATCAAAGGATATTGATTTGACATTTCGAAAATTTTCAAAGCCCGCTAAATTTCAGAGGTTTAACAGTAATGTTTTTCTCATGACACATTGCTTTTTCATGTCATTCAGTATGAAAAATCAAGGAAACCAAATCCATTCACTTTTTTTTTTCAAAATTTACTTTTTTTTAAATAACACTTTCTCCGAACGACTTAAATATTAAGTCATATTATTAGTTGCCTTATGGTTTTAGAATTTTCTTTAATATTTGAAACAAAAATATATTTTTTTATATGTAAGATTTTCGGCTTCCGAGAATTTTTTACAGACAATGACATTAACAAACAATATAACACTTTGTTTTCGACAAAGTAAATTTACTTCTGTAGATTAGATTTCTATCTGTTCGGCACACTCCTATGTTGGTGGTGGTGAAATGTCTTCACCAAACCATTTATAGGGTTGTGTTCTGTGGTTGTGTCGTTCAGAAAAACGTTACACCTGTTAATTATTTCATTTGCATTTTATTTCACAGGTATGGAAACAAAAGGTAGACAAAAGTGGAGTGGAGAACAGAAAAAAATTATGCTGAAGTATTTTAAAAAACATATAGATAAAAGCAAAGCCCTCAAAAAAAATGAATGTGAAGAATTTAAGACTTTATATAAAAAATCATTTGAAGGCGTTGGTTGGGTTAGAATTAAGACTTTCATTTTTAATACATATCGAATGAAATAATAAATAAGTAGTAGCATAAGAATAAGTAACTATAAAATTTAATTTTTCTGATTTCTTTTAATTGAATTTTTAGATTCAATTTCTTTATATATTTTTTAATAAGGTTTTGATCCAATTCATGATAATGTGAGAACATAGATATCACAAAACCTGGTAGGTTTGGTTTGGACTAGTACTAGTAGTAAAATAACATTTATTATTATAATCTAAGGTTGTGTGTGTAATAGTTAATAACCATCAATTATTTTTTTTTCCAAAATAATATTTTTTGTTCGGTTTCCATGCAGTCTACATTTAATAAATAGCCAATTTCGCAAGTAATTTAAAAAATTGTAACTACCTATCATTATTATTGCAAAAAAATAGTGAGTATAGAAAATGTGACAGTATTTGTAGAAAATGTAATAATACCTGTACATGACAATGTAAGATTAGAAAAGTAAATAATAATAAATATGTAAAAATGTTGTTTTGGTATATTCTTGCACCTATTATCATAGCATGTGTGAAAATGATACATCGTGATTAATTAATTAACTTTCCATTATTAAAATTAATTTCACACCTGGAGAGAAAACGTAGGTATAGTCTATAGAGGGTGTTTGGTAACTGGACAGCCAACATTAAACGTCATGTATAAAATTGAATTTTTAAATATAAAAAAAGTAGAACTTTTTCCAAAATCAGGCCTCGTATATGAAAAATTTACAAAATTGCTGTTCGGTTACTGAATAAAACACATTTTTATTGCGGTCATAGTTTTACATTTTCGTAGATATTTCCTAAACGAGGCCTGATCTTGAAAAAAGTTATTTTCTCTTTTATGCTTTTGTCCAGTTACTGAAAAAACACATTTCCCTTATAGTTTCACATTTTTGGAAAATTTCCCAAACGAGGCCAGATCTTGAAAAAAGTTATTCTCTTTTTTAATTATGATAAAACATTATTTTATACATGACGTTCGATTTTGGGTTTATTGAAGAAACATAGGAGGAGATAAAACAATTTTAAAAATATAAAAAAAATTATTTAATTAAAATTTTATTGGAAAATAAACGCGTTAGACGAAAAATTTCAATTATCGTAAAAATATATTTTTTTAAGCAGGAGCTTATTATCGTGATTTATGTTATATCTTTAACAAAACATCATCAGTACATACCTACTAGGTGCTTTTAATTTTTTGACTGTTTCGATTTATTTTGCAAAAAATATTATAGGTACTTTATGTACAATTTTTAAGAATTAATTTTAAATATCTATTAAAATTTTTAAAAATTCTTGAACAGAAAATATGATTCATTACTTGAAGGTTAATGGCAGCCGTTTGACTTCAATAGATTTATGTAAAATTTGTCACAAAAATGCAACATTACATATATCAAAAAATATTATAACCTTGCTAAATAAAAGTAATTCTTGGGAAAAATGTAACAGCAATCTGGGACAATAATTTATTTTGTACCTACGTACACTCACCTCTCTGATTTTTTTTGCGCACATTTTCGGAAACCCAGTATTATTAACACAGCGTTATTTTTTGCTTTTCCCCTTTCCTCTGAAGAAAAATTACTTCAGTGTCAGCCACCACTCTTATACAAAATAAATATAGCTATTATTGACCATTAATGCATTGTTGTTGAATTTTTTTTTGTTTAGTATTATTATTTTTAAATTTATGTAATTACATAATTTTTTTTAAGTCATTCGTAATAAAATAATGGGTATACCAAAAAATGGCAATCTTACCTTATTATAGGATGAAAATTGACTTTGTATTTGTCAAAGTTATTCGTCGATATAGGTACCTATACCATCACACATAACTACAACACTGAACTCTCGCACGTACGTAACTAAACAAAAAATAACACTAAAAAGCATAATAGTAAACCTAATAAGATTTACTAAAATATAACTCCACTGCTCGAGACATTCTACCTTTGTTAGCAAAAAAAAGATGGAAAAAAATGAGAAAATCGCAAAATAATAGTCACAAAAAGTTGTGTTTTATGTGTGTTTTATATCCACTCTATGAGAAAATAACTTATAAAAGCAGGAATACAAAATGTTATTATTTATTTTATTTCAAAAAGGATTATTTATTTATTTTAATAAGCAAGCAGAGGAGATGCGTTCACGAAGCGTTTACGAAAAAGACTGAATTTATGAAAGACTAAAAATATTCTTGTGGGTTTCTAGTTTTTGTTTGTAAGCAGAACAATATAATTGTAAAGTTTACAGATGTTCAAATTATTCCTTGAATTGATAATTATCTTTTTGTTGGACGCTAAACAACTGTCCCAATATTCTACAAACATAAAAGGGACTATTTTATTGCGGGCATAGATGCTCAAAGAAAACGGGCAATTCCCACGCAGACCTGTCATTGGTCGAAAGTTGATCTTTTATTTCCCCGTACGTGAGTTTTTCTTCGAGGAATGATTTAAACCCCTCAAATAAAGATTGTTGTATACCTAGAACTCTCGTGAATATTTTATGTATTATACTTAGAACTTTTATGATTAGTCACGTATATAATATTAATATAAATAATTATGTATTTTTAATAATAAGGTACTAATCAATATAAGTAATACATTAGTCATATAATAACATAATTAGTTAATCACCTTGTTTAGAATAATTCTTATGTTTACTGTTACAAAGTTGTTTACATCATCCAAAGTGTATGTTTACTATCAATTAAGATGTCATCCTATTTTTCTGTCCTTTCTGGACTTTAACATCGAGTGACCCTTGAAATAAGAAATTAATAAGTAATTAGTTCTCGAATGATAAGAAATGTTATATGAGTCCAGGAGGAGAAGAATCTAGGCAGTTACAGCAATAGACAGTCACAATTCTACTTCTTGTTACGTTTACGGTTAGAATAAAGTAAGACTTACAGATTTAATTAATGTGTAAAGTTGGTGTTTTTCTAATAAAATAGTGGAATTTATCCGTTAATTTTATTCATCCAACTTGGGAATCCAACACAAAATTGGCGCTGCGAACAGGATCTCTCTTCCACCTGCGACTTCCGTCTACAATTTAAGTTATTTGGAAACTTAAAAAGAAGCGTTGGTATCAGCCCAGCTGAGAAGCGAAGAAAACCAAACGTAAGTCCTTTACTAATTATTCTGATACTCTGATTCTCTTACATTTTGCTAAATTGTGTGCATAAATATCCTAAACCCATACCACTGCCCTAATCTGTAACTCATATTATAAATTATTTTTGTGCCTTTCCATATCAAACTATTCTTTATATTTTTCCATTCTGCATTTATTATACCCACGTTATTATGACTCCACCAAATAATCCTACTAGTTCCTCTACTACGAATGGTCAAACGGCTTCAACCATTCACTCTAATAATGATACTACTGAAAATATTACTCGAGAAAGATTATCATTAGATTTTCTCATTAAGTTAATTCCTGAAAAATTCGATGGTGACAGATTTAAACTTAGGAGCTTTATAAAACAGGTTGACTCAGTATTCGAACTCGCTCAACAAGATCAAATATTGCCACTATTACTATTCGTTAAAAGTAGAATAACAGGAAAAGCTCGGGAACAAATCGATATTCATTGCGACTTAACTACATGGGAAGAAATATCCGAACTTCTAATAAATTTATATCAAGACAAAAAATCATTTGATCAATTGTTAGAAGATTTAAATAATGTCAGGCAAGGACATCATGAAACGGTGTCACAATATTATCAGAGGTTAGAGGATATCTCTTCACGTGTTTTAGCTACGATTCACGCAACCGAAACTGACGAAACGTTATTAAAAGGTAGACTAGTAATGATCAATGACATGACGCTCAATAGATTTGTTTATCATTCACTTCCGCAAATTTCGCAAATGCTGAGGTACAGAGATTTCAAGACAATTAACGAAGCTTTTTCAGCCGCGGTGGCCGAAGAAAAGGTAACGCATCGTAATTTTAAAAGCAATAATTACCATCATCAAAAACAAAATCATTATAAGAATCCTAATCATAATAATTCAGGCAAAAATCATTTTGTTAATTTTAATCAACCTTCTGACAGGAAATCGTACACTAACGGTAATACTAGCAACTCTCATGATAATAAACAATGCAGATATTGTAAAAAACTTGGTCATACCATCGATGAATGTCGAAAAAGACAGTATAATAATTCTAGGCACGGTTCTCATCCTACTAATAATCATTACTCACAAACTCAACGAACGGGTTCAAACTCATCTAATTCACGGTCAGACACTAATTCAAATAGACAGGTAAATTTTCAAAATGCAAATTTTCAAATGGCCGAGACAACCCGGGAACCTCCCGATTTCACGAATCAAGCAACTCAAGAATTTGCACAATTGACTCTTTAAAAACTTCTAGTCCTAGTCCTTCTATTTCAATCTCCAATATTTATCTTCAAACGAATGATCTTACCTACGTAATTTTCGAATGTTCAAATTCCAATCAAGAAGATAAAATATTAAAATTCCTAGTCGACACAGGAGCCTCAATATCATTAATAAAATCATCTAGTCTAAATCATTTCGACATTACTAATCGAACTCAGATAACTCTAAATGGATTATCTCCAAATGCTCCAATTCTCACTCAAGGTGAAACTACACTAAATCTAGACCTGCATGGTTTCAAATTTCCAACAAAATTCCAGGTCATAAATTCAGAATCCAATATACCTTTCGACGGACTCATTGGAGATGACTTTTTTCGTTCTCAGGGATGCAAAATCGATTATTCCAAATCTACTATGTCTATTCAGAGTATTCCTTTTTCAATTCCACTGTTTCGTAATACTCTTCAATCGCAAATCGCTAATTCAATCTCCCTGAATCCTAGAACAGAGACCGTTGTGCCAATTAAGGTAATTAACCCACAGAAACTAAGAGAAGGTATTATCTTTTCCAGCGACTTCTCACATGAGTCACTCATGTTTCCGAACGCAATTGTTCCTATTTCTCATGACAATAGTAGTCTCATAACTGTCATAAATAAATCTAATACTAGAATAACGATTCCAATACCTTCCTTTCAAGTCCACGAACTACCTCAAACAAGTTCAATTTTTAAACTCGCTCCAGATATTGATACAAATAATTTTGATAATCGTATGCTAACCCTTAACAAAAGTCTTCGGTTAGAACATTTAAACGAAGAAGAACGCGATTCTATTTATAAAATTTGCCACGAATTTAATGACATATTTCATCTTAATACTGATAAATTAACGAAAACTAAGGCAGCATCTGCAACAATTCCTACGCTAGATGAAATCCCAACTCAAACTAAAACTTATAGACTACCTGCTGTACATAAAAACGAAGTTGAAAAACAAATTGAACAAATGCTTGATCAGGGCATTATTAAACCTTCTACAAGTCCATGGTGTAGTCCTCTATGGGTTGTACCGAAAAAACAAGACGCATCAGGTACAAAAAAGTGGAGAATAGTTGTTGATTTTAGAAAAATAAATGAGAAAACTATAGGTGACGCTTACCCGTTGCCCAATATCGAAGATATACTAGACCAACTTGGTCACGCCATTTATTTCTCTACACTTGACCTTTGTAGCGGATTTCATCAGATTCCTATGGATATGAAAGATGGTCCTAAAACTGCCTTCAGCACACCACAAGGTCATTACGAATTCACGCGAATGCCTTTTGGGTTAAAAAACGCACCTGCCATATTCCAAAGAATGATGAACTCCGTTCTTTCAGGTCTCACAAGTAATCAGTGTTTTGTGTACGTAGATGATGTTGTAATTTACGGCTCGAATTTAAATGACCACAATAGAAAATTAAAAAACATTTTCTCAAAACTTAGAGAGCATAATTTGAAACTTCAACCTGATAAATGTGAGTTTCTAAAAAAATCTGTGGAATATTTAGGTCATGTAATTTCGGATAAAGGTGTTTCTCCTAATCCTAAGAAAGTCGAATGCATTAACCGGTTACAACAACCAAAAAACGTAAAAGAGATAAAAAGTTTTCTCGGAATGACCGGATACTATAGGAAATTTATTCCGAACTATTCAACTATCGCCAAACCGCTAACTTCGCTTTTGAAAAATGACTCTCATTTTGAGTGGTCACAAGATCAAGAATTAGCGTTTCAAACTTTAAAGGAAAAATTAACCACCACTCCTATTCTACAGTATCCGAGTTTCGATAAGCCTTTTTCTCTCACCTGTGATGCTTCTAATGTTGGAATAGGAAGTGTTTTGGCTCAGGAAATAGATGGGAAAGATTTACCTATCGCATATTATTCAAGAACGCTAAATAAAGCTGAACAAAATTACTCGACCACTGAAAAAGAGCTTTTAGCAGTGATTAATTCAGTTGAACATTTTAGACCATACCTTTTCGGTCAAAAATTTACGGTTTACTCCGATCATAAGTCATTGCAATGGTTGTTCAATTGCCAAAATCCTTCATCGAAGTTAGTACGTTGGAGACTTAGACTTAGTGAATATCAGTACGATTTAAAATATAAAGCCGGTAGAGTTAATTCTAACGCAGACGGACTTTCCAGACTTCCGATTGATAATGTAAATAGCCAAATAAATCTAAATTTCACGGACTCTTCGAATTATAATGCCTTCATAAAGTATCATTATCAAAATCAAGACATAATTCATTATGATTTTATTAACACTCCCATCGATAAAATTAAAGGTAACATCGTAATTCCATGGTCTTGCGATTTAGATGAAAACAACGCTCATTCTGAATTCGTTAAAGAAAATTTTGATGTTTCCGAAATCAAACCATCTATAGATGAACTCAGTAAATTGAAAAACAAGAATAATCAAACTCTCTATCTTCTACATCCAACGAATATGTTTTTCGATAAAATTGAATATAAAAATCTATTTAAGTGTTTAAATCACCTGAAAAAGGAAGTAAAATCAGACAGCTTCACTTTCGTTAACCCGAAATCAATCAATAAATCAAGGCAACCTATGATATTTGAAATGTTAAAATTCGTTTTTCCAAAAAATGATATAAAAAAACCTTCTTGCGCATCAATCGCAGAAATAGTGTATTTTTATGCGATTCAATTATGAATATTTTCACCGCTTTTTAAATTATTGGCTTTCTGAAATTTTCCACAGTCATGTCATGTTAGCGTAGTGCTTTAATGTGAAAAATTTTCTGTGATAATTTCATTTCATTTCGTTTCAACACGTGCCTTAGATCGGATTTTTAAATTTAAAAATCAAAAAAATTGGCAAAATTTTACAATTTTGTCCCTTTTCCTATGCCCGCCACTGGCTAACTTTACTTGAAAAATACTATTTTTTACACTACCTTTAATAAATTCGGAAAAAACTGAAAGGAGAGTTTTGAAAACCGAAAGTTTGAAATTTTAGAGGAATAAACATCATTTAAAAATATTCGAATATATCTCCGCCATTTTTATATTTGCTTCTTGAAATTTTTGAAGGTTAAATGCTATTAGTATAGTTGTCTACTATCAAAATTTCCGTTCTATTCCTTCAAAAATAAGCTCATGAATGTTTATAGAAATGTAGACATTTTTACCCTTTTCCTACCCACGCCTCTGGCTTATTAATAGAAATGATGCAAATTGTATTGCATTAGCTCAAATTTCAAATAAGTTTATTCCAATCTTGTTAATTTTGTTTAAAAGTTTTTGATCTTGCCTATTTAGGGGTTCAAAATCTAGCCATTTTCCAAAAATTGAAAAGGCCGCCATTTTGGAATGTCTTTACCTATTTTACTCAAATACAGTACCAGACGACTACTTGAGGGTATCTTACTACCAAAAAAATTTCAGCGCTCTAGATTGAAAACTTCGACCAGAAACCGTGCCTCACGGACGGTTTTTTTTCTGAAATTCGGAGGGACATCCTGTAGAAGTAACACAACTCTAGGAAAATGTTTTTTACGAAAATCAAACGTCAGCCCTAAGGTTTATAAGAGTAAAAAATTTCGTTCATTAATCTTGAAAGATGAAGCTACAGGAGCGTTTTTAAAAATTTAGAGAAATTAATTTAAAAAAAACATCATGTAAAAAAAAATCGAATATCTCCGCCATTTTTCTTATTTACTTTTTGAAATTCTCAAGGGTTGAAGTCTATTAGTATAGTTGTCTACTGTAAAAATTTCAGTTTAATTACTTCAAAAATGTGCTCATAAATTGTTGGAGAAATTTAGCCATTTTTACCCTTTTCCTACCCACGCCACTGGCTTATTAATAGGAAAAATGCAAATTTTGTTGCATGAAATTAAATTTCAAGTCATTTACTTCCAATATTGTGAATTTGATATAAAACTCTTTTTCTATCTAGCTTATACAGGGGTTCAAAAAATAGTCCTTTTTGCAAAAATTAAAATGGCCGCCATTTTGAAACGGCTCGGCCGATTTTGCTCAAGTGCAATACCAGACCACTCCTTGTGGATATCTTACTCCCACAAAAATTTCAGCCTCCTAGATTCAAAACTGCGACCTGAAATGAGATGACAAAAACCGGATACCTGGAATTTTGAAGGGACACCCTGTAGAAGTGATGGGACTTTTGGAAAGTTTTTCAACGAAAATCCAACGTCATTCCCAAATTTTACAAGGACCCAAAATTTCGTTCACTAATCTTAAAAGATAAAGCCACAGGAGCGTTTTTAAAATCGAAATTTCGCGATTTTGGAGAAATATATATATATATAAATAAGAAGTATTAGTAGTCTCGACTGAATGATTAAGTAACAGAATAGTAATATTGGGTTTGCAGTCAAACACTTAGGGTTAGTTATACTCTATATTTCTAATTTACAAGCTTTCTGGTCCTTTAAGACCCTTCTTCAGGTAACTCTAAAAAGGAATGAAAATCAATAAAGAATGAAAGCAATACAATGACTTATTTCCTTACGAAATGTGAGATTTTTCCCCTTGATGCATATAAGCTGTAGGTACACTTCATTAATAAATCAATAAAACATCAATACAAAATATTAAAACAAGGAGAACCGGCCACAGACCGTAATTATGTTCTAATCAGGACTTACAAAGTGACACATCAGAGGCGCGAACAATTCGAGATTAATGAATGGAATAAGTACTGTCAACAGTTGTCATTCAAAAGATAAGCAACCAACTCCTGTTTTGTGTGGTAGTGTCTAATTATGTGTCACTTTGTAAGTCCTGATTAGAACATAATTACGGTCTGTGGCCGGTTCTCCTTGTTTTAATATTTTGTATTGATGTTTTATTGATTTATTAATGAAGTGTACCTACAGCTTATATGCATCAAGGGGAAAAATCTCACATTTCGTAAGGAAATAAGTCATTGTATTGCTTTCATTCTTTATTGATTTTCATTCCTTTTTAGAGTTACCTGAAGAAGGGTCTTAAAGGACCAGAAAGCTTGTAAATTAGAAATATAGAGTATAACTAACCCTAAGTGTTTGACTGCAAACCCAATATTACTATTCTGTTATATATAAATATATATATAAATATATAAATATATATTTATATATATATATATATATTTCTCCAAAGTCGCGAAATTTCGATTTTCAAAACGCTCCTGTAGCTTTATCTTTCAAGATTAGTGAACGAAATTTTGGATTCTTGTAAAGCTGAGGAATGACTTTAGATTTTCGTTGAAAAACTTTCCAAAAGTCCCATCACTTCTACAGGGTGTCCCTTCAAAATTCCATGAACCCGGTTTTTGTCATCTCATTTCAGGTCGCAGTTTTGAATCTAGGAGGCTGAAATTTTTGTGGGAGTAAGATATCCACAAGGAGTGGTCTGGTATTGCACTTGAGCAAAATCGGCCGAGCCGTTTCAAAATGGCGGCTATTTTAATTTTTTGGAAAATTGACTATTTTTGAATCCCTGTATGAGCAAGATGGCAAAAAAACTTTGAAATAAAATTAACAGGATTTGAAGAAAATTATTGGAAAATTGAGTTAATGCAATAAAATTAGCATATTTTCCATTAATAAGCCAGTGTCGTGGGTAGGAAAAAGGGTGAAAATGTGTCAATTCTATAACCGTTTATGAGTCCATTTTTGAAGAAGTTGAACCGAAATTTTAAATTTTTCTTTGCTTTAACATATAATTTGATGTCTTAGCTTCAATTCGCCTCGATTAATGTAGCACTTTAAACGAAAAACAAAAAAGTTTTTCGCTTGTGCAAAATTAGCTTGCACTTATTAAATCGATGAAATGGTTCGCAATTTCTTTTTTATTTTTTTCCACATTCAATTATGAATGGTTCTGAAAATTAGAAGAGCAAACGCAACAACAATTAAATCACCTACATGCAGGTGAAAAAAGTATTCAAATTGGTTTTTTAATAACAAAGATACGACCAGTTTAAAAGTGAGGTGTAGGTACCTGACGTACTACATAATTATATCTACCCGATCATCGCTACAAACTTGAAACCCACCTTGGCGAAGTTAGTTAGGCAAGGGTCCTAGAAAACTGTTGGTGCTGGTTCGAAACCACGAGAGGGTCATTCTTTTTTTTTTTGGTAGGTAGGTGATTTTCCCCCAAAAAAAATCGGATTATTTTTCCATTATATTCATTATAAAAAAAAATAGGAAGAAAATATTTATTATTTTTACATGATGTTTATTTCTCTAAAATTTTAAAAATGCTCCTGTAGGTTAATTTTTCAAGATCAATGAACGAAATTTTTTACTTTTGTGAAACTTAGGGATGACGTTTGATTAAAAAAAAAAAACATTTTTCTAAAATTGTCTCTCCAAATTTCAAAAAAAAAAAAACGGGTATGAGGCACGGTTTCTGGTCGCAGTTTTCAATCCTGGAGGCTGAAATTTTTTTGGTAGTAAGATAACTGCAAGTAGTCGTCTGGTACTGCATTTGAGTTAAATCAGAAGAGCCGTTCCAAAATGGCGGCCTTTTCAATTTTAGGAAAAATTGATGGATTTTGAACCCCTAATAAATAAGCCAGTTAGAAAAAATCTTTTAAACTCATTTTGCATTAACATTATTGGAAGAAAATTATTTGAAATTTGAGTTATAAAATATTGAGTTAAAATATTGCAATAAAATTTGCAATATTTTTATTATTAAAGCCAGTGACGTGGGTAGGAAAAAAAATTTCTGTAACCGGTTATGAACATATTTTTGAAGGAATTGAACGAAAATTTTTCCAGTAGACAACTATACTAATAAACTTCAAAATTCAAAGATTTCAAGAAGGAAATAATAAAAATGGCGGAGATATTAGAATATTTTTACATATTATGTTTATTCCTCTAAAATTTAAAATTTTCGGTTTTCAAAGCTCCCCTTTCACTTTTTCCGTTCTATAAAAGGTAGTCTAAAAAATAGTATTTTTTAAGTAAAGTTAGCCAGTGGCGGGCATAGGAAATGGGCCAAAATTGTTCAATTTTGCCAATGATTTTTTTTGTTTTGTTAAATTTAAAAATTCATTCTAAGGCATGCACGGTTTAAAACGAAATGAAATGCAATTGTCAGTAAGCCACTACGCGAATATCACCTGACTATGTAAAATTTCAGAAAGCCAATTTAACAAGCGGTGAAAATCAGAATTGAATCGCATAAAAATACACTATTTCTGCGATTGATGCGCAAGAAGGTTTTTTATTGTCAGAATTAAATAAATAATTTTCTGTAGGCTTGCATAAGTCGTCAACAGCTATCCATTTGACGTTTTAAAAAAATTCACAGCCAACTAAATCCCAGAGATTTTATAGTACTTTTGTTTTTCTTATGGCCGCCAGATTGATTTTTTATTTCGTTTGATATAAAAAATCACGGAAACCAAAAATTAATAACTATAAAAAAAATTTACAAAAATTTAATTCTTCTTTTTTCGAAAAAAAATTAAAGTTTCATCACCGACCTCGTCATGAGACGTCGCATTATAACGTCAAATTGCTTGCTTTATGGTTATTTATGACTTTCGGTTAAAGAAAGGTTATTTTTTTCGAAAAAAATTAAATTTTAAATTAATTGTGGATCCATTGTTTAATGAAGGTTAATATGGTGAAATAAAAGGTCCAAAAATCCACAAAACTCGTGTATATAATTAGATTGAGCGACCGGTTTCGAGGTTCAAAAACCTCATAATCAGGCCCACGAGCTAATTAGAGATAGGTTTCTCAAAGGAGATCTTTGAGTGGAACGCTCTCATTTTGCATCATATAACAACAGTTAAAATTCAAATAGATGACATTCATTCAAAAAATATAAAAATGGATTTTTTAAATAAATTTTAAAAAAGTTTTTTAAATGTGATATAAATTTTTGGTTTTCTTTATTTTTGATTTTTTAAATACCAAATGACATGAAAAACAATATAACTTCTTTCATAAAATAAGATTTTCCATGTTTTTCAGGATATTTAGCTGCGTCTGAAGTTTTCATAAATTTTGTTTCAGATTCTTAATAAGCATGACATTGTGCAACTTTTTTCTAATACACCTGACCCTTTATCTCCTACTAATAATCTTTCTCTATTGTCCGTATTCATCAAACTTCAAAATATAACTCTGGGGTTATATTTTGAATTTTCTGACAGCTGATTGGTCTAATGCTCAAACGCTACGAAAGCTACGAATTTCAAACCAATCACATGTTCCAAAATATAATCCCAGGGGTTATATTTATTGATAAATACGGGCCTATGGCCTGTACCAAACCACCAAACGGTACGTTTCCTGTGATGAAAGGTATTTGTAATTTTCATAAACTGGACTTTCAAAATTATAAACGATTTTTAACGGTTTCATTTCAAGTTGTACACCGATCTATTTATTGTTAAAAATAATTTTGAGAATTCTCCTCTGCAAAGATTGTAATGGCAAATACGCTAAAATATTAATACCGGACACTCCTATACCTATAGCATTGCAACAGGTTGCGTCCAATTTAGCAGCGCCGCCAAGCATGAACTGGGGCCACTAAAAATTAAATTTGGTGAAACATAGCGGGAGTTTTAAATATCAACGCTGAATAGAAAAGCTCTTATTAAAATTAATTAGACGGAATAGACGGAGGAAATTGGGACGAAGAATTAATACAACAATAAACAACAAAGTTTTCAATATGTTTTATTATATTAACAATAATTAACTAACTATTACACACAATATTATTAATATCTTTAGGTAGGTACTTATATTTCAAAAAGATTGAATCGCTATATTATACCTAAGTGTAAGCCTTTTATTTGCCGCAATTCCAATAATGTGCTTCCTTGCAGTTTTAAAGGTCTATTATTTGCTGGATTAACAAAATTTTCCTCTTTGAAATGATCAGTAGGTACAAAATAATATGGTGAGAAATCGGCTTCGACACTCCACACTTTTTCAAAATTTCGTCACTCATCGATGTTATTATAATATATTGCTTGTTCCTATTTCCATCAGCATAGTTATAAAATATTAATAAGTTTACTTTCGCGGCTTCTAAAGTTAACTTTATACATAATTCTTTATTCCTGCTTGAAACACCGTGGAAAGATCTGGACATGCTTAACAATCCACAGTTGGAGCAACCGCACACAGCACACAGCACATATTTTCCAGACATAATATGTTCACTTTAATACAGCGGTATACATTATAAATGCCTATTTAACTGGTACGCAACCAAATTATCCGCTGATATAATGCTTTGAGAGTAACTTTAAATTGAAATTATACTTGACACTAAAACGTTCAATTACTAATGACAAATTATTATTAATTATGATTGACTGCAGCTGTCAAAACCCGTGAAAAGTTACCTAACTTTGAATTTAAAAACTGCTTTAGTGGCCCCAGTTCCTGCAT
This sequence comes from Malachius bipustulatus, assembly GCA_910589415.1. Classification (NCBI taxonomy): domain Eukaryota; kingdom Metazoa; phylum Arthropoda; class Insecta; order Coleoptera; family Melyridae; genus Malachius; species Malachius bipustulatus. Next base: position 38,069 of record CAJUUM010000001.1, on the reverse strand, counting down.
GAGGGCGCTGTAAAAATGGACGGAGGTTTTGAGAGGAAGTGTCCGGTATTAATATTTTAAGGTATTTGGTAATGGGTTAAAAAATATTATTATATTACTTTAGATATCATTTAGAACAGTAACTACGCGCAAGCGCAATCATTATAAATGTAGCTGTTTTTAGAATATTTATTCATTATAATGATTGATAATTGAAATTTGACAAGCGACAAGTGACAAGTTGAAAGTAAAACCGTCAAAAATTGAGTATACCTAATTTAAATTTCTCATTATTCATTAATATTAATATAAAATTAAAATCCTAAAATGTTAAATTATTAATCAAGTTTTTTACGCCGTAAAGAAAAACGATGCTAAGGCCTAAATTCGCGTTTGGTCTGGATGGTAACAGTAACAGTAAAACCTGTCTGTTAATGTTAATTATTGTTAAAACCAATACAGAACCAGAACCAGCACCACTACTACTGGAGTCAAAGAACTTTGAATGTAATAAATAAGTACATAAATAATTTAAGAAGTAAATAAGAATTAACAAATAACAGTAATTATTTATGAAAGTTATAAATAAGAAATAGGATTGAAGGTTGCTAAATATTTATGTGATAATAACAGCCTTATCTCGGTTTCTCCTTTTAAAACTTACGACTTTAATAATTTTTATAATAATCATTATTATAAAATATAAATCCAAGGAAATCTTATCTCCTCTCGTGTAATCAATAATTCAACAAAAGGTGAACTGCAGGATATTTTTACATTAGCAATAAACTTCTATAGAGTGTATTGATTTATTTTATCTCACTTTTCGCTCATCCTTAATAATAATTTATTTAATTACATGGTTCTTATTATTGAATTCTAGGACTCGGAAAACAAAATGAACAGCAGCTTTATGAGACCCTACTATTGGTGCCGGTGCAACTCGAGATTTTTACTCAACAAACGACACTCTAGATTTAGATCGTTGGCCAGCAATACTTCAAATATTTCAACTCAACCGATCCCTCAGACTGAGAATGAAAGCACTCATGAATCATTCTATAAGAAGTACACTTTGATCGGTTGTTCCATTGCAGCTCTAATCGGGACCTCTTTATATTATAGTAAGTGTTTTTGGTCATCTAAATAAACTTCAAATTTAAAGAAAAAAATTTCAGAGATTAAATATGGAAACGTTAAGGCAGCTACAGCTTCTGTTATCGATTCGTCTGGTTCTCCAAATCCAAAGCTACCTTACTACTCTCTTGATGAAGTATCCAAACACTGCGATAAGTAAGTATGGAGACATTGGAGTTAAGAACTGTATTTGTGTATTCGACACCTTGTCATGAGTCAATTGTATTTATTATTTGTTATTTGACATAATTCGATTTTGGGAAATTTGAAATAATTTTCTTTGCTTGATTATAATAATTTTCGGAATACCTAATTTTCTTAATTACTATCAAATAATTAAAAAGTGTGCTTAATTAAACTGAAAAATATGATGCATTTCCAAGGATTCAAGGTCAAGTAATTAATTAGAACTGTAATTGTCAAATTAAATTATGCTTTCTTCTTCTTTAGATTCGATTGATTTTGGTCTTTTTCCAAGCCATTTAGCTAGCACGTATACATTTAATGTTTTGGGTTAATTGATAAAATTCAAAAACTTGAAGCTCGAATATTTTCACACACACTCTCACAAATACATATAATGTTGTATGAAAAATGAATTAACACACCCGTTTTGATAATCATTTTATCTTGTTATGCAATTTTTGATATCTTATCAAATATTGATCCATTATGTTTGATCTATCAATCATCAGGTGCATTGTTTACAAAGCAAACAAATCAAATAGTTCAGGCTCAGCTACTTCAAATAATTGTTTACATATTTATTCACCTTTCGGTTTTAATGTTTGATCTATGGCATCGACAATTGACATATTACAACCTTCTTATCAATATCCAGTTCTAGTCCCAGCCTGATATATTTGAATAATTTGACATTTCTTATTATAATTGCAGGAACAATCGAATATGGGTGACGTACAAGCAGGGAGTGTACGATATAACGGATTTCGTGGAACAGCATCCGGGAGGCGATCAGATTTTAATGGCAGCCGGGTCGTCGGTGGACCCTTTTTGGTCTTTGTACGCGATCCACGTGAACCAGCACGTTTTGAACATACTGGAAGGTTACAGGATAGGTAGAATTTCAATTAATATTATTTTGAAACTTATCGTTTTCTTTTAATAATCTTTAACCTCATAAAAAGTATACATAACCTAACTAATTGATTGATAAATGTTTGTTCTTCATTAAGGAAACCTCAAAGAATAAAAAACTTACAATAATTATTACTCCATTTCACTAGCCACCAACATTAAAACCATTCAAGTATAAGTGTCAGGGTGACAGGTAACAGGTAACTGCCTATCAAACAACTAGATGAATTTATTAGGTTAAAGTTTATTAGAGTATAGAGCGATTAAAAGAAATTTTTCTTCATCAAGGAAACCTCAAAGAAGAAGACGCAGAACAAAACAAAAACATTTCTGATCCGTACGGGAACGATCCGAGGCGGCACGTCGTGCTGAAACCGGCCAGCGTCAAACCGTTCAACGCCGAGACGCCTCTCTCCCTCCTGGTTCAAAGTTTCATCACCCCCAAGTAAGACTCGACTTTTACCACCCGTCCCCCAGATTACCGTTGCTGTTCCAGGGAAATATTCTACGTCCGCAACCACCTCCCGGTACCGCAGGTCGATCCCGGCACGTACGAGCTGGAAATCGAGGTCGACGGAAAAATCAAAACGCTCACCCTCGAGGACTTGAAGAAACTGCCCAAACACACCGTCGTTGCTACGGTCATGTGTTCCGGGAACAGGCGCAGCGAAATGACTAAGGTGACTCATTAAAGTTTCATCTAACATAAATTTTATCCTAATCCTGTACCATTACAACATGAAGGTTAGACCGGTGAAAGGTCTCTCCTGGGATGCGGGTGCAGTAGGGAACGCCGCATGGTCGGGCCCGCTGCTGAGGGACGTGCTGAAACTGGCGGGAGTCGACGGTGCGGACGGGAAACTCAAACACGTGCAGGTAAAACCTCGCCTACCGTGGTAACTGGTAACGAGCGGTGCCGGTGATCGAGAGGTAAACGAGTAGCTCATTGTCTTTAGTTTGAAGGTTTAGATTTGGATCCGACGAGTCACCCGTACGGGGCTTCGATTCCTTACTGGAAAGCGATGGACGAGAGAGGGGATGTTCTTTTGGCGTACGAGATGAATGGAGAGCCGCTGCTGCCAGATCACGGGTTTCCTGTGAGGGTTGTTGTGCCGGGAACGACTGGCGCCAGGAACGTTAAATGGTTGAGTGAGTTCATTTTAATTATTTATTTGTGACAGTATTTATACATTAGAGGATAATCCTAAATAGTAGTCAAGATTCCTGAGGGTAATCAAAAAAAATTGATACCAGTCACTTTAATCCGAAACATGCCTGATAGTGTATGTTCACCTTTAGCATGAAACTATGTGGATCATGCATGTTGCCAGATTCACCCATTCGTCTTTGAAACTCGCAACCAAGTAGAGTTCGGCGTTTTCACCAAGATTCGTCTCAAATTAGACTAGATACGCGAGTAAGGACAGAAAAATGAGTCTTTTTGTTGAGAAATTTTGTTCCGTTTTGATTTTATAGTTTCGAAATAGGCGTTTAGGCGACTAATTTGAGTCTATTTTTAAAAATCGATAAATTAATATGATGTTTGCCTGATAGTATATGTACACATTTAGCGTGAAATTAGGTGGATCATGCACGTTGCCAGATTCACCCATTCGTCTTTGAAACTTGCAACCAAGACAGTTCAGTGTTTTCACCAAGATTGGTCTCAAATTAGACTGGATACGCGAGTAAGGACAGAAAAAGTGATGTGGATCATGCACGTTGCCAGATTCACCCATTCGTCTTTGAACTCGCAACTAAGTACAGTTCGGCGTTTTCACCAAGACTTGTCTCAAATTAGACTGGATACGCGAGTAAGAACAGAAAAATGAGTAACATTAATGTTTTCTGAAGAAAGCATTATTGTTATTTCTTTCTTGTTTCATAGAAAAATGGATTTTTTTTGTTCCGTTTTTATTTTATTGTTTCAAAATAGCCGTGGAGGCGACTAATTTAACAAAAATACTAGTTTTAAAAATCGATAAATGAATGTTTGTAGTAGGCAAATGTATGCCTGATAGTATATGTTCACCTTTACAGTGAAACAAGGGCGATCATGCGAAGTTGCCGGATTAACCGATTTGTCTTTGAAAATCTCACCAATACTGGGATACTTTGATACTGATAAGAAATTTTTATGAATAATCAAAGGTAGAAGACAAACTAACTGGCGTATTGCAATTATAGCACAATCTTGCTTGAATGTTATATGCTACTGGAGGGAGACCATTGATTGGATTGATTTCAGGTAGAATAGTCGTGTCGGACGAGGAGAGTCACTCCCATTGGCAGAGGTTCGATTATAAGGGATTTTCGCCCAGTACTAATTATGAGACGGTCGATTATTCGAAGTCGTCTGCAATCCAGGAGATGCCGGTCACGTCGGCGATTTGTTCTCCTCTTGCGGGAGACGTCGTTAAGATATCCGACGGACACCTAACGGTTAAAGGTAATTTGTTTCCGGATTATCGATGCACGGTAATTTCCTAAAAAGGGATTTAATTTTCTGGACAGGTTACGCGTGGTCAGGTGGAGGACGTGGGATACTGAGGGTGGATGTGACCGTCGACGGGGGGAAGCAGTGGCACGTAGCAGAGCTGGAGCAGACGGATTCTGAGCCGTCTCGACATTGGGCTTGGACCCTCTGGACGGTCAAGATACCGCTGGATGAATCCGTGAAGAATCGAAATGTTAGTTTAGATCGAAAGTAAGATTGTTCACTTTTTGGTTTCTTTTTTTGTTTCAGCTAGAAATTTGGTCTAAAGCGGTGGATTCTAGTTACAACGTCCAGCCAGAGTCGTTCGATAATATCTGGAATTTTAGGGGAGTTCTGTGTAACGCTTACCATCGAGTGTCCGTGAAATGTGTTCTTGCGTCGTGAGTTACTCTGAATTCTGGAATCATTCAATAATACTCATACAGTGATATGGTTATGTTGTGAGTTTTTATTTTATTCATGTTAATAAAGAATTAATTATTGATAATATTTGTATTTGGTTTATTAGTGAGAGGTTTTACTAAAATTGAGTTGATTAATCTCGAAATGTGGATTATATCCAAGTTGGTGAGTGGAATACTATACTTTATCTATGACTATAATACTTGAATAGCAAAGTTGTATTCACTTTTAATTGAATCAAACGGAGTTAAATATTTCTCTGTATGCAATTATTTGTGAAAGCTCTTTAGGATTAATCAGTAATCAAGAAATTTTCCATTTTTTTCTTTTCCTTTTTTTGCTGCTACTTTTATGTACTTACTTATTCGCCAATTTTCATTATTTTTTAATAGGAAACATAATACTTATCTCAGTGACAAGTTTATTTTGAAAAATATTATTATAATAATAATTATTATTGGTTACAAAATAAAATGCTATAATTCACAAAAATGAAACGACTTTGGCTTTCTTACAAAGCCAAATTAACAAATTGACGCTAGATTAGAGATGAAAAAAAACATTTAGTGATCGTAAAACTATGTCGTCAAGAGGTTCCCCAACCTTATCCAAATTCAGAGAGTCCATGCTGAACCACTCGCACGTATCCCTTTTTGGATTTCCTTCAGGACTTTGAAGGATAATTAAGCAGTCTTCAACCGCGTCATCTAGTGAAATCAGAATCTGTTGAATGGTGCTGTTGAAAAATCTACTCTTTTGCTGGATTCGACGTCTCTTCACATGGTTGTCTCCAGGCCTTCGTCCACTAAATGCTGGTACAGGGGATACTTCCTGAGCACTTGCCAGCAATTCCGTTTGACTTGTGGTGGCCAATTTTGAATAATACTTGAAAACGGGAAGTCTGAATGGGACACTCTGCACAGAATTTGTCGTTCCCTGCAAACCGGGTCCGAATTGCATTCTGTTAAGCCAATTTGGTGTATTTGTTACTTCTCCTAAGATCCCTAGGTCTTCTTGGAAAGTTCCAAAAATACCATGGAAACAGAGCTGAGATGCTTGTTCTGTTGTGAACTTTCCGTCCATAACCCACGTATGTTCACAAGCCCGTTTGTATGCGTAATATGCCCCTGAATCTGTTAATGAGAAGAAATTTAAAAACTTTTCATCGTCTTCCTCCAACGTAAGGACCTTATAAAACATATTTAAGGGCATGTACAGTCGGTTCGCTTTACAGGGACTTTCAATAATGGTTAAATAGGATAGCACTTTGACGATTGGAGCTAAATATTTAGCTTTTTTGTTTTTCCTTGTTAAGGAAACTATATCGTCGATGGTTTCTATTGCCTCTGATCCTGCTAACGCTCTCTTAACTGCAATTTCCCACTTTTCTCGATCCTGGGATTCTGCTTTTAGCATACACAGAAAAACAGTCAAAGGTCCTATATACTGCGCCATTGATGACCTGATCTCTGGAGGATAAGTGACACCATCCAGCAGGATACGGTGCATCCTCTGGATCCCATAACGCTTAAGAGGAACAATCTTATACTTACACTTCCCTGTAGTCTTTTTTATCACCATATTCTTATATCCCATTCGCAATTCTCGAAGTCGGAGATAGTGTGCTAGGAAGCAGTCCAAATAAGGGCCGATGGTCTCGTACCACTCTTCTTCGGAACCTTCTTCAAACTTTTTGTACACCAAATTGTACTTTGCACAAGCAGTAATCCACGCTGTTCTGGCTGTTTCGATGGTAACACTAGCAACTACACCGTTATGATGAATTTTGAGAGGGGTTGGTCTGATTCTTCCCAAATTGGTGCTGTTCCCATTCGCTTCTTCACGCATTGAATGATGGAGAGAGTAAATGGTGGCAGTAATTCGCGAACTTATCGTTACGTTGGTCCACTTTTCATCGGTGGTTGCGATATCGGGCCAAAAAGCGTTCATCAAAAGTTCATATCCTCTAGCCAGGGCCCTCAAAACTGAAGCTTTCTTCATCTTGGCTATGTCGATCTTGGGGATCTTTATTGGATTTGGCGGTGCGTTTCCATTGTCTGGGTCCTGCGGGTCGACTTCAAACTTTCTCTTTTTCAGCCCCGAGGTTCCTGGAGTTGGAGTTGCGCTGGTATCCGCGACCGTGTCGTCGATGGCTGTCTCGCTCATTTTTTAAATTCAAGGAGAGATTTTTTTGTAATTTTGACGTTTATAACTTCAAAAAATGACATATTAGGCAACTTTTACTGATGACTTTTACCTTAACGTCAAATTAAATAGCTATAAAATACTCAGGCTCCCATAATATTATACTAAATTAATTTAGCCATTTTGATTTTGACAATAATAATTGGTTGTGTCCAAGGCGACAGCTTCTAGCCGCAAACCGGAAAACACATCACTGAACTTAAAGTTGTTGTTGTTTTTATTTAGAAAAGCGAAAAGCGCAGCCAGCTGCTATCACACTGTATGCGATATGGTATGTCAATAGACTGTGTTGCGCAGGCTGCGTTCCGGTCTTCTGACGTCACGTGGTTGGAAGACTTCACATGAGATTGCTCATATCTTTTAGTGTATTTTTTAACAAAAAATACACTATTGAGGACGACATCACTTTGCGAAAATCACCCAAACTCATCAAATGTCCATCGATCATGACCCCCAGATCACGAAAAAGTAGTTTTCCAAAATTCACCTGCCCACGATATATATATATATATATTTATATATCTTTCTTAACGGGATGATTTGCGGTCTTTTATTTACTCCGAAGGGATGCTTTGCAGTCCAAACTGCTTTTGCGGTCGCAAATAGAGCTTTTGCGGTCGGACCTCAAAAACTGTTTGCAGTATATATATTCTTATTAAGGATGATGTGAGGTCCTTGATAAAGTGGAGGGGATGGAGGGGAAATTAGTAACCGTTACACGTTATGAAGACAGTAACTGTATAAGAAACTTTAATTTACTTGGAAGCGGTTGGAGATACGAAATCGGTTAAATTAGATATTAAGTTGCACAATTTTATGCTTATTAAGAATTTTAAACAAAATTTAGGCTTACTTCAGACGTTTCTTAAATCAACCGAAAATCCACTTTGCGCTGCATCGTGAATCTGAATCGGCTTCAATTTTGAAATAATTTTCTGCGACAGGATCTTCGGCGCGATCGCAAAAATATTTTCAGAATTGGCAACAGTGCGGTCTTAAATACCTAATTTCATGTCGCGAGTTGCTCGATGACTTCAAATCAACCGAAAATCCACTTTGCGCTGCATCGTGGATCTCAATCGGCATCTATTTTGAAATATTTTTCTGTGCCTGAATTTTCTGCGCGATCGTAAAAATATTTTCAGAATTGGCAACAGTGCGGTCTTAAATACCTAATTTCATGTCGCGAGTTGCACGATGACTTCAAATCAACCGAAAATCCACTTTGCGCTGCATCGTGGATCTCAATCGGCATCTATTTTGAAATATTTTTCTGTGACAGGATCTTCGGCGCGATCGCAAAAATATTTTCAAAATTGGCAACAGTGTGGTCTTAAATACCTATTTTCATATCGCGAGTTGCTCGATGACTTCAAATCAACCAAAAATCCACTTTGCGCTGCATCGTGGATTTCAATCGGCATCTATTTGGAAATATTTTTCTGTGACAGGATCTTCTGCGCGATCGTAAAAAAAATTCAGAATTGGCAACAGTGCGGTCTTAAATACCTAATTTCATGTCGCGAGTTGTTCGATGACTTCAAATCAACCGAAAATGCACTTTGCGCTGCATCGTGAATCTGAATCGGCATCAATTTTGAAATAATTTTCTGCGACAGGATCTGCGGCGCGATCGCAAAAATATTTTCAGAATTGGCAACAGCGTGGTCTTAAATATCTAATCCCAAGTCTCAAATTATCCGATGGGTTCAAATCAACCGAAAATCCACTTTGCGATGCATCGTGGATCTCAATCGGCATCAATTTTGAAATAATTTTCTGTGCCTGAATTTTCTGCGCGATCGTAAAAATATTTTCAGAATTGGCAACAGCGCGGTCTTAAATTCCTAATTCCAAGTCTCAAATCATCCGATTGGTTCAAATCAACCGAAAATCCACTTTGCGCTGTGTCGTGAATCTGAATCGGCTTCAATTTTGAAATAATTTTCTGCGACAGGATCTTTGGCGCGATCGCAAAAATATTAACAGAATTGGCAACAGTGCGGTCTTAAATACCTAATTTCATGTCGCGAATTGCTCGATGACTTCAAATCAATCGAAAATCCACTTTGCGCTGCATCGTGAATCTGAATCGGCTTCAATTTTGAAATAATTTTCTGCGACAGGATCTTTGGCGCGATCGCAAAAATATTAACAGAATTGGCAACAGTGCGGTCTTAAATACCTAATTTCATGTCGCGAGTTGCTCGATGACTTCAAATCAACCGAAAATCCACTTTGCGCTGCATAGTGGATCTCAATCGGCATCAATTTTGAAATATTTTTCTGTGACAGGATCTTCTGCGCGATCGCAAAAATATTTTCAGAATTGGCAACAGTGCGGTCTTAAATACCTAATTTCATGTCGCGAGTTGCTCGATGACTTCAAATCAACCGAAAATCCACTTTGCGCTGCATCGTGAATCTGAATCGGCATCAATTTTGAAATAATTTTCTGCGACAGGATCTGCGGCGCGATCGCAAAAATATTTTCAGAATTGGCAACAGCGTGGTCTTAAATATCTAATCCCAAGTCTCAAATTATCCGATGGGTTCAAATCAACCGAAAATCCACTTTGCGATGCATCGTGGATCTCAATCGGCATCAATTTTGAAATAATTTTCTGTGCCTGAATTTTCTGCGCGATCGTAAAAATATTTTCAGAATTGGCAACAGCGCGGTCTTAAATTCCTACTTCCAAGTCTCAAATCATCCGATTGGTTCAAATCAACCGAAAATCCACTTTGCGCTGTATCATGAATCTCAATCGGCATCAATTTTGAAATAATTTTCTGTGACAGAATCTTCTGCGCGATCGTAAAAAAAAATCAGAATTGGCAACAGTGCGGTCTGAAATACCTAATTTCATGTCGGGAGTTGCTCGATGACTTCAAATCAACCGAAAATCCACTTTGCGCTGCATCGTGGATCTCAATCGGCATCTATTTTGAAATAATTTTCTGTGACAGGATCTTCTGCGCGATCGTAAAAAAATTCAGAATTGACAACAGTGCGGTCTTAAATACCTAATTTCATGTCGCGAGTTGCTCGATGACTTCAAATCAACCGAAAATCCACTTTGCGCTGCATCGTGGATCTCAATCGGCATCAATTTTGAAATATTTTTCTGTGACAGGATCTTCTGCGCGATCGCAAAAATATTAACAGAATTGGCAACAGTGCGGTCTTAAATACCTAATTTCATGTCGCGAGTTGCTCGATGACTTCAAATCAACCGAAAATCCACTTTGCGCTGCATCGTGGATCTCAATCGGCATCTATTTTGAAATATTTTTCTGTGACAGGATCTTCGGCGCGATCGCAAAAATATTTTCAAAATTGGCAACAGTGTGGTCTTAAATACCTATTTTCATATCGCGAGTTGCTCGATGACTTCAAATCAACCAAAAATCCACTTTGCGCTGCATCGTGGATTTCAATCGGCATCTATTTGTAAATATTTTTCTGTGACAGGATCTTCTGCGCGATCGTAAAAAAAATTCAAAATTGGCAACAGTGCGGTCTTAAATACCTAATTTCATGTCGCGAGTTGTTCGATGACTTCAAATCAACCGAAAATGCACTTTGCGCTGCATCGTGAATCTGAATCGGCATCAATTTTGAAATAATTTTCTGCGACAGGATCTGCGGCGCGATCGCAAAAATATTTTCAGAATTGGCAACAGCGTGGTCTTAAATATCTAATCCCAAGTCTCAAATTATCCGATGGGTTCAAATCAACCGAAAATCCACTTTGCGATGCATCGTGGATCTCAATCGGCATCAATTTTGAAATAATTTTCTGTGCCTGAATTTTCTGCGCGATCGTAAAAATATTTTCAGAATTGGCAACAGCGCGGTCTTAAATTCCTAATTCCAAGTCTCAAATCATCCGATTGGTTCAAATCAACCGAAAATCCACTTTGCGCTGTGTCGTGAATCTGAATCGGCTTCAATTTTGAAATAATTTTCTGCGACAGGATCTTTGGCGCGATCGCAAAAATATTAACAGAATTGGCAACAGTGCGGTCTTAAATACCTAATTTCATGTCGCGAATTGCTCGATGACTTCAAATCAATCGAAAATCCACTTTGCGCTGCATCGTGAATCTGAATCGGCTTCAATTTTGAAATAATTTTCTGCGACAGGATCTTTGGCGCGATCGCAAAAATATTAACAGAATTGGCAACAGTGCGGTCTTAAATACCTAATTTCATGTCGCGAGTTGCTCGATGACTTCAAATCAACCGAAAATCCACTTTGCGCTGCATAGTGGATCTCAATCGGCATCAATTTTGAAATATTTTTCTGTGACAGGATCTTCTGCGCGATCGCAAAAATATTAACAGAATTGGCAACAGCGCGGTCTTAAATACCTAATTTCATGTCGCGAGTTGCTCGATGACTTCAAATCAACCGAAAATCCACTTTGCGCTGCATCGTGGATCTCAATCGGCATCAATTTTGAAATATTTTTCTGTGACAGGATCTTCTGCGCGATCGCAAAAATATTAACAGAATTGGCAACAGTGCGGTCTTAAATACCTAATTTCATGTCGGGAGTTGCTCGATGACTTCAAATCAACCGAAAATCCACTTTGCGCTGCATCGTGAATCTGAATCGGCTTCAATTTTGAAATAATTTTCTGCGACAGGATCTTCTGCGCGATCGTAAAAAAATTCAGAATTGACAACAGTGCGGTCTTAAATACCTAATTTTATGTCGCGAGTTGCTCGATGACTTCAAATCAACCGAAAATCCACTTTGCGCTGCATAGTGGATCTCAATCGGCATCAATTTTGAAATAATTTTCTGTGACAGAATCTTCTGCGCGATCGTAAAAGAAAATCAGAATTGGCAACAGTGCGGTCTGAAATACCTAATTTCATGTCGCGAGTTGCTCGATGACTTCAAATCAACCGAAAATCCACTTTGCGCTGCATCGTGGATCTCAATCGGCATCAATTTTGAAATAATTTTCTGTGACAGGATCTTCTGCGCGATCGCAAAAATATTAACAGAATTGGCAACAGTGCGGTCTTAAATACCTAATTTCATGTCGGGAGTTGCTCGATGACTTCAAATAAACCGAAAATCCACTTTGCGCTGCATCGTGAATCTGAATCGGCTTCAATTTTGAAATAATTTTCTGTGACAGGATCTTCTGCGCGATCGTAAAAAAATTCAGAATTGACAACAGTGCGGTCTTAAATACCTAATTTCATGTCGCGAGTTGCTCGATGACTTCAAATCAACCGAAAATCCACTTTGCGCTGCATCGTGGATCTCAATCGGCATCAATTTTGAAATATTTTTCTGTGACAGGATCTTCTGCGCGATCGCAAAAATATTAACAGAATTGGCAACAGTGCGGTCTTAAATACCTAATTTCATGTCGGGAAATTGCTCGATGACTTCAAATCAACCGAAAATCCACTTTGCGCTGCATCGTGAATCTGAATCGGCTTCAATTTTGAAATAATTTTCTGCGACAGGATCTTTGGCGCGATCGCAAAAATATTAACAGAATTGGCAACAGTGCGGTCTTAAATACCTAATTTCATGTCGCGAGTTGCTCGATGACTTCAAATCAACCGAAAATCCACTTTGCGCTGCATCGTGGATCTCAATCGGCATCAATTTTGAAATTTTTTTCTGTGACAGGATCTTCTGCGCGATCGCAAAAATATTAACAGAATTGGCAACAGTGCGGTCTTAAATACCTAATTTCATGTCGGGAAATTGCTCGATGACTTCAAATCAACCGAAAATCCACTTTGCGCTGCATCGTGAATCTGAATCGGCTTCAATTTTGAAATAATTTTCTGCGACAGGATCTTCTGCGCGATCGTCAAAAAATTCAGAATTGACAACAGTGCGGTCTTAAATACCTAATTTTATGTCGCGAGTTGCTCGATGACTTCAAATCAACCGAAAATCCACTTTGCGCTGCATCGTGAATCTGAATCGGCTTCAATTTTGAAATAATTTTCTGCGACAGGATCTTTGGCGCGATCGCAAAAATATTAACAGAATTGGCAACAGTGCGGTCTTAAATACCTAATTTCATGTCGCGAGTTGCTCGATGACTTCAAATCAATCGAAAATCCACTTTGCGCTGCATCATGAACCTGAATCGGCTTCAATTTTTAAATAATTTTCTGTGACAGGATCTTTGGCGCGATCGCAAAAATATTAACAGAATTGGCAACAGTGCGGTCTTAAATACCTAATTTCATGTCGCGAGTTGCTCGATGACTTCAAATCAATCGAAAATCCACTTTGCGCTGCATCGTGAATCTGAATCGGCTTCAATTTTGAAATAATTTTCTGCGACAGGATCTTTGGCGCGATCGCAAAAATATTAACAGAATTGGCAACAGTGCGGTCTTAAATACCTAATTTCATGTCGCGAGTTGCTCGATGACTTCAAATCAATCGAAAATCCACTTTGCGCTGCATCGTGAATCTGAATCGGCTTCAATTTTGAAATAATTTTCTGCGACAGGATCTTTGGCGCGATCGCAAAAATATTAACAGAATTGGCAACAGTGCGGTCTTAAATACCTAATTTCATGTCGCGAGTTGCTCGATGACTTCAAATCAACCGAAAATCCACTTTGCGCTGCATCGTGAATCTGAATCGGCTTCAATTTTGAAATAATTTTCTGCGACAGGATCTTCTGCGCGATCGTAAAAAAAATCAGAATTGACAACAGTGCGGTCTTAAATACCTAATTTTATGTCGCGAGTTGCTCGATGACTTCAAATCAACCGAAAATCCACTTTGCGCTGCATAGTGGATCTCAATCGGCATCAATTTTGAAATAATTTTCTGTGACAGAATCTTCTGCGCGATCGTAAAAAAAATCAGAATTGGCAACAGTGCGGTCTGAAATACCTAATTTCATGTCGCGAGTTGCTCGATGACTTCAAATCAAACGAAAATCCACTTTGCGCTGCATCGTGGATCTCAATCGGCATCAATTTTGAAATATTTTTCTGTGACAGGATCTTCTGCGCGATCGCAAAAATATTAACAGAATTGACAACAGTGCGGTCTTAAATACCTAATTTTATGTCGCGAGTTGCTCGATGACTTCAAATCAACCGAAAATCCACTTTGCGCTGCATAGTGGATCTCAATCGACATCAATTTTGAAATAATTTTCTGTGACAGAATCTTCTGCGCGATCGTAAAAAAATTCAGAATTGACAACAGTGCGGTCTTAAATACCTAATTTCATGTCGCGAGTTGCTCGATGACTTCAAATCAACCGAAAATCCACTTTGCGCTGCATCGTGAATCTGAATCGGCTTCAATTTTTAAATAATTTTCTGTGACAGGATCTTTGGCGCGATCGCAAAAATATTAACAGAATTGGCAACAGTGCGGTCTTAAATACCTAATTTCATGTCGCGAGTTGCTCGATGACTTCAAATCAATCGAAAATCCACTTTGCGCTGCATCGTGAATCTGAATCGGCTTCAATTTTGAAATAATTTTCTGCGACAGGATCTTTGGCGCGATCGCAAAAATATTAACAGAATTGGCAACAGTGCGGTCTTAAATACCTAATTTCATGTCGCGAGTTGCTCGATGACTTCAAATCAACCGAAAATCCACTTTGCGCTGCATAGTGGATCTCAATCGGCATCAATTTTGAAATATTTTTCTGTGACAGGATCTTCTGCGCGATCGCAAAAATATTAACAGAATTGGCAACAGCGCGGTCTTAAATACCTAATTTCATGTCGCGAGTTGCTCGATGACTTCAAATCAACCGAAAATCCACTTTGCGCTGCATCGTGGATCTCAATCGGCATCAATTTTGAAATATTTTTCTGTGACAGGATCTTCTGCGCGATCGCAAAAATATTAACAGAATTGGCAACAGTGCGGTCTTAAATACCTAATTTCATGTCGGGAGTTGCTCGATGACTTCAAATCAACCGAAAATCCACTTTGCGCTGCATCGTGAATCTGAATCGGCTTCAATTTTGAAATAATTTTCTGCGACAGGATCTTCTGCGCGATCGTAAAAAAATTCAGAATTGACAACAGTGCGGTCTTAAATACCTAATTTTATGTCGCGAGTTGCTCGATGACTTCAAATCAACCGAAAATCCACTTTGCGCTGCATAGTGGATCTCAATCGGCATCAATTTTGAAATAATTTTCTGTGACAGAATCTTCTGCGCGATCGTAAAAGAAAATCAGAATTGGCAACAGTGCGGTCTGAAATACCTAATTTCATGTCGCGAGTTGCTCGATGACTTCAAATCAACCGAAAATCCACTTTGCGCTGCATCGTGGATCTCAATCGGCATCAATTTTGAAATAATTTTCTGTGACAGGATCTTCTGCGCGATCGCAAAAATATTAACAGAATTGGCAACAGTGCGGTCTTAAATACCTAATTTCATGTCGGGAGTTGCTCGATGACTTCAAATAAACCGAAAATCCACTTTGCGCTGCATCGTGAATCTGAATCGGCTTCAATTTTGAAATAATTTTCTGTGACAGGATCTTCTGCGCGATCGTAAAAAAATTCAGAATTGACAACAGTGCGGTCTTAAATACCTAATTTCATGTCGCGAGTTGCTCGATGACTTCAAATCAACCGAAAATCCACTTTGCGCTGCATCGTGGATCTCAATCGGCATCAATTTTGAAATATTTTTCTGTGATAGGATCTTCTGCGCGATCGCAAAAATATTAACAGAATTGGCAACAGTGCGGTCTTAAATACCTAATTTCATGTCGGGAAATTGCTCGATGACTTCAAATCAACCGAAAATCCACTTTGCGCTGCATCGTGAATCTGAATCGGCTTCAATTTTGAAATAATTTTCTGCGACAGGATCTTTGGCGCGATCGCAAAAATATTAACAGAATTGGCAACAGTGCGGTCTTAAATACCTAATTTCATGTCGCGAGTTGCTCGATGACTTCAAATCAACCGAAAATCCACTTTGCGCTGCATCGTGGATCTCAATCGGCATCAATTTTGAAATTTTTTTCTGTGACAGGATCTTCTGCGCGATCGCAAAAATATTAACAGAATTGGCAACAGTGCGGTCTTAAATACCTAATTTCATGTCGGGAAATTGCTCGATGACTTCAAATCAACCGAAAATCCACTTTGCGCTGCATCGTGAATCTGAATCGGCTTCAATTTTGAAATAATTTTCTGCGACAGGATCTTCTGCGCGATCGTCAAAAAATTCAGAATTGACAACAGTGCGGTCTTAAATACCTAATTTTATGTCGCGAGTTGCTCGATGACTTCAAATCAACCGAAAATCCACTTTGCGCTGCATCGTGAATCTGAATCGGCTTCAATTTTGAAATAATTTTCTGCGACAGGATCTTTGGCGCGATCGCAAAAATATTAACAGAATTGGCAACAGTGCGGTCTTAAATACCTAATTTCATGTCGCGAGTTGCTCGATGACTTCAAATCAATCGAAAATCCACTTTGCGCTGCATCATGAACCTGAATCGGCATCAATTTTTAAATTATTTTCTGTGACAGGATCTTTGGCGCGATCGCAAAAATATTAACAGAATTGGCAACAGTGCGGTCTTAAATACCTAATTTCATGTCGCGAGTTGCTCGATGACTTCAAATCAATCGAAAATCCACTTTGCGCTGCATCGTGAATCTGAATCGGCTTCAATTTTGAAATAATTTTCTGCGACAGGATCTTTGGCGCGATCGCAAAAATATTAACAGAATTGGCAACAGTGCGGTCTTAAATACCTAATTTCATGTCGCGAGTTGCTCGATGACTTCAAATCAATCGAAAATCCACTTTGCGCTGCATCGTGAATCTGAATCGGCTTCAATTTTGAAATAATTTTCTGCGACAGGATCTTTGGCGCGATCGCAAAAATATTAACAGAATTGGCAACAGTGCGGTCTTAAATACCTAATTTCATGTCGCGAGTTGCTCGATGACTTCAAATCAACCGAAAATCCACTTTGCGCTGCATCGTGAATCTGAATCGGCTTCAATTTTGAAATAATTTTCTGTGACAGGATCTTCTGCGCGATCGTAAAAAAAATCAGAATTGACAACAGTGCGGTCTTAAATACCTAATTTTATGTCGCGAGTTGCTCGATGACTTCAAATCAACCGAAAATCCACTTTGCGCTGCATAGTGGATCTCAATCGGCATCAATTTTGAAATAATTTTCTGTGACAGAATCTTCTGCGCGATCGTAAAAAAAATCAGAATTGGCAACAGTGCGGTCTGAAATACCTAATTTCATGTCGCGAGTTGCTCGATGACTTCAAATCAAACGAAAATCCACTTTGCGCTGCATCGTGGATCTCAATCGGCATCAATTTTGAAATATTTTTCTGTGACAGGATCTTCTGCGCGATCGCAAAAATATTAACAGAATTGACAACAGTGCGGTCTTAAATACCTAATTTTATGTCGCGAGTTGCTCGATGACTTCAAATCAACCGAAAATCCACTTTGCGCTGCATAGTGGATCTCAATCGACATCAATTTTGAAATAATTTTCTGTGACAGAATCTTCTGCGCGATCGTAAAAAAATTCAGAATTGACAACAGTGCGGTCTTAAATACCTAATTTCATGTCGCGAGTTGCTCGATGACTTCAAATCAATCGAAAATCCACTTTGCGCTGCATCATGAACCTGAATCGGCATCAATTTTTAAATAATTTTCTGTGACAGGATCTTTGGCGCGATCGCAAAAATATTAACAGAATTGGCAACAGTGCGGTCTTAAATACCTAATTTCATGTCGCGAGTTGCTCGATGACTTCAAATCAATCGAAAATCCATTTTGCGCTGCATCGTGAATCTGAATCGGCTTCAATTTTGAAATAATTTTCTGCGACAGGATCTTTGGCGCGATCGCAAAAATATTAACAGAATTGGCAACAGTGCGGTCTGAAATACCTAATTTCATGTCGCGAGTTGCTCGATGACTTCAAATCAAACGAAATCCACTTTGCGCTGCATCGTGGATCTCAATCGGCATCAATTTTGAAATATTTTTCTGTGACAGGATCTTCTGCGCGATCGCAAAAATATTAACAGAATTGGCAACAGTGCGGTCTTAAATACCTAATTTCATGTCGGGAGTTGCTCGATGACTTCAAATCAACCGAAAATCCACTTTGCGCTGCATCGTGAATCTGAATCGGCATCAATTTTTAAATAATTTTCTGCGACAGGATCTTTTTCGCGATCGCAAAAATATTAACAGAATTGACAACAGTGCGGTCTTAAATACCTAATTTCATGTCGCGAGTTGCTCGATGACTTCAAATCAATCGAAAATCCACTTTGCGCTGCATCATGAACCTGAATCGGCATCAATTTTTAAATAATTTTCTGTGACAGGATCTTTGGCGCGATCGCAAAAATATTAACAGAATTGGCAACAGTGCGGTCTTAAATACCTAATTTCATGTCGCGAGTTGCTCGATGACTTCAAATCTATCGAAAATCCATTTTGCGCTGCATCGTGAATCTGAATCGGCTTCAATTTTGAAATAATTTTCTGCGACAGGATCTTTGGCGCGATCGCAAAAATATTAACAGAATTGGCAACAGTGCGGTCTGAAATACCTAATTTCATGTCGCGAGTTGCTCGATGACTTCAAATCAAACGAAAATCCACTTTGCGCTGCATCGTGGATCTCAATCGGCATCAATTTTGAAATATTTTTCTGTGACAGGATCTTCTGCGCGATCGCAAAAATATTAACAGAATTGGCAACAGTGCGGTCTTAAATACCTAATTTCATGTCGGGAGTTGCTCGATGACTTCAAATCAACCGAAAATCCACTTTGCGCTGCATCGTGAATCTGAATCGGCATCAATTTTTAAATAATTTTCTGCGACAGGATCTTTTTCGCGATCGCAACAATATTAACAGAATTGACAACAGTGCGGTCTTAAATACCTAATTTCATGTCGCGAGTTGCTCGATGACTTCAAATCAATCGAAAATCCACTTTGCGCTGCATCATGAACCTGAATCGGCATCAATTTTTAAATAATTTTCTGTGACAGGATCTTTGGCGCGATCGCAAAAATATTAACAGAATTGGCAACAGTGCGGTCTTAAATACCTAATTTCATGTCGCGAGTTGCTCGATGACTTCAAATCTATCGAAAATCCATTTTGCGCTGCATCGTGAATCTGAATCGGCTTCAATTTTGAAATAATTTTCTGCGACAGGATCTTTGGCGCGATCGCAAAAATATTAACAGAATTGGCAACAGTGCGGTCTGAAATACCTAATTTCATGTCGCGAGTTGCTCGATGACTTCAAATCAAACGAAAATCCACTTTGCGCTGCATCGTGGATCTCAATCGGCATCAATTTTGAAATATTTTTCTGTGACAGGATCTTCTGCGCGATCGCAAAAATATTAACAGAATTGGCAACAGTGCGGTCTTAAATACCTAATTTCATGTCGGGAGTTGCTCGATGACTTCAAATCAACCGAAAATCCACTTTGCGCTGCATCGTGAATCTGAATCGGCATCAATTTTTAAATAATTTTCTGCGACAGGATCTTTTTCGCGATCGCAAAAATATTAACAGAATTGACAACAGTGCGGTCTTAAATACCTAATTTCATGTCGCGAGTTGCTCGATGACTTCAAATCAATCGAAAATCCACTTTGCGCTGCATCATGAACCTGAATCGGCATCAATTTTTAAATAATTTTCTGTGACAGGATCTTTGGCGCGATCGCAAAAATATTAACAGAATTGGCAACAGTGCGGTCTTAAATACCTAATTTCATGTCGCGAGTTGCTCGATGACTTCAAATCAACCGAAAATCCACTTTGCGCTGCATGGTGGATCTCAATCGGCATCAATTTTGAAATAATTTTCTGTGACAGAATCTTCTGCGCGATCGTAAAAAAAAATCAGAATTGGCAACAGTGCGGTCTGAAATACCTAATTTCATGTCGCGAGTTGCTCGATGACTTCAAATCAACCGAAAATCCACTTTGCGCTGCATAGTGGATCTCAATCGGCATCAATTTTGAAATAATTTTCTGTGACAGAATCTTCTGCGCGATCGTAAAAAAATTCAGAATTGACAACAGTGCGGTCTTAAATACCTAATTTCATGTCGCGAGTTGCTCGATGACTTCAAATCAAACGAAAATCCACTTTGCGCTGCATCGTGGATCTCAATCGGCATCAATTTTGAAATATTTTTCTGTGACAGGATCTTCTGCGCGATCGCAAAAATATTAACAGAATTGGCAACAGTGCGGTCTTAAATACCTAATTTCATGTCGGGAGTTGCTCGATGACTTCAAATCAACCGAAAATCCACTTTGCGCTGCATCGTGAATCTGAATCGGCATCAATTTTTAAATAATTTTCTGCGACAGGATCTTTTTCGCGATCGCAAAAATATTAACAGAATTGACAACAGTGCGGTCTTAAATACCTAATTTCATGTCGCGAGTTGCTCGATGACTTCAAATCAATCGAAAATCCACTTTGCGCTGCATCATGAACCTGAATCGGCATCAATTTTTAAATAATTTTCTGTGACAGGATCTTTGGCGCGATCGCAAAAATATTAACAGAATTGGCAACAGTGCGGTCTTAAATACCTAATTTCATGTCGCGAGTTGCTCGATGACTTCAAATCAACCGAAAATCCACTTTGCGCTGCATGGTGGATCTCAATCGGCATCAATTTTGAAATAATTTTCTGTGACAGAATCTTCTGCGCGATCGTAAAAAAAAATCAGAATTGGCAACAGTGCGGTCTGAAATACCTAATTTCATGTCGCGAGTTGCTCGATGACTTCAAATCAACCGAAAATCCACTTTGCGCTGCATAGTGGATCTCAATCGGCATCAATTTTGAAATAATTTTCTGTGACAGAATCTTCTGCGCGATCGTAAAAAAATTCAGAATTGACAACAGTGCGGTCTTAAATACCTAATTTCATGTCGCGAGTTGCTCGATGACTTCAAATCAATCGAAAATCCACTTTGCGCTGCATCATGAACCTGAATCGGCATCAATTTTTAAATGATTTTCTGTGACAGGATCTTTGGCGCGATCGCAAAAATATTAACAGAATTGGCAACAGTGCGGTCTTAAATACCTAATTTCATGTCGCGAGTTGCTCGATGACTTCAAATCTATCGAAAATCCCTTTTGCGCTGCATCGTGAATCTGAATCGGCTTCAATTTTGAAATAATTTTCTGCTACAGGATCTTTGGCGCGATCGCAAAAATATTAACAGAATTGGCAACAGTGCGGTCTCAAATACCTAATTTCATGTCGCGAGTTGCTCGATGACTTCAAATCAACCGAAAATCCACTTTGCGCTGCATCGTGGATCTCAATCGGCATCAATTTTGAAATATTTTTCTGTGACAGGATCTTCTGCGCGATCGCAAAAATATTAACAGAATTGGCAACAGTGCGGTCTTAAATACCTAATTTCATGTCGGGAGTTGCTCGATGACTTCAAATCAACCGAAAATCCACTTTGCGCTGCATCGTGAATCTGAATCGGCATCAATTTTTAAATAATTTTCTGCGACAGGATCTTTTTCGCGATCGCAAAAATATTAACAGAATTGACAACAGTGCGGTCTTAAATACCTAATTTCATGTCGCGAGTTGCTCGATGACTTCAAATCAATCGAAAATCCACTTTGCGCTGCATCATGAACCTGAATCGGCATCAATTTTTAAATAATTTTCTGTGACAGGATCTTTGGCGCGATCGCAAAAATATTAACAGAATTGGCAACAGTGCGGTCTTAAATACCTAATTTCATGTCGCGAGTTGCTCGATGACTTCAAATCTATCGAAAATCCATTTTGCGCTGCATCGTGAATCTGAATCGGCTTCAATTTTTAAATAATTTTCTGCGACAGGATCTTTGGCGCGATCGCAAAAATATTAACAGAATTGGCAACAGTGCGGTCTGAAATACCTAATTTCATGTCGCGAGTTGCTCGATGACTTCAAATCAAACGAAAATCCACTTTGCGCTGCATCGTGGATCTCAATCGGCATCAATTTTGAAATATTTTTCTGTGACAGGATCTTCTGCGCGATCGCAAAAATATTAACAGAATTGGCAACAGTGCGGTCTTAAATACCTAATTTCATGTCGCGAGTTGCTCGATGACTTCAAATCAACCGAAAATCCACTTTGCGCTGCATCGTGAATCTGAATCGGCATCAATTTTTAAATAATTTTCTGCGACAGGATCTTTTTCGCGATCGCAACAATATTAACAGAATTGACAACAGTGCGGTCTTAAATACCTAATTTCATGTCGCGAGTTGCTCGATGACTTCAAATCAAACGAAAATCCACTTTGCGCTGCATCATGAACCTGAATCGGCATCAATTTTTAAATAATTTTCTGTGACAGGATCTTTGGCGCGATCGCAAAAATATTAACAGAATTGGCAACAGTGCGGTCTTAAATACCTAATTTCATGTCGCGAGTTGCTCGATGACTTCAAATCTATCGAAAATCCATTTTGCGCTGCATCGTGAATCTGAATCGGCTTCAATTTTGAAATAATTTTCTGCGACAGGATCTTTGGCGCGATCGCAAAAATATTAACAGAATTGGCAACAGTGCGGTCTGAAATACCTAATTTCATGTCGCGAGTTGCTCGATGACTTCAAATCAAACGAAAATCCACTTTGCGCTGCATCGTGGATCTCAATCGGCATCAATTTTGAAATATTTTTCTGTGACAGGATCTTCTGCGCGATCGCAAAAATATTAACAGAATTGGCAACAGTGCGGTCTTAAATACCTAATTTCATGTCGGGAGTTGCTCGATGACTTCAAATCAACCGAAAATCCACTTTGCGCTGCATCGTGAATCTGAATCGGCATCAATTTTTAAATAATTTTCTGCGACAGGATCTTTTTCGCGATCGCAAAAATATTAACAGAATTGACAACAGTGCGGTCTTAAATACCTAATTTCATGTCGCGAGTTGCTCGATGACTTCAAATCAATCGAAAATCCACTTTGCGCTGCATCATGAACCTGAATCGGCATCAATTTTTAAATAATTTTCTGTGACAGGATCTTTGGCGCGATCGCAAAAATATTAACAGAATTGGCAACAGTGCGGTCTTAAATACCTAATTTCATGTCGCGAGTTGCTCGATGACTTCAAATCAACCGAAAATCCACTTTGCGCTGCATGGTGGATCTCAATCGGCATCAATTTTGAAATAATTTTCTGTGACAGAATCTTCTGCGCGATCGTAAAAAAAAATCAGAATTGGCAACAGTGCGGTCTGAAATACCTAATTTCATGTCGCGAGTTGCTCGATGACTTCAAATCAACCGAAAATCCACTTTGCGCTGCATAGTGGATCTCAATCGGCATCAATTTTGAAATAATTTTATGTGACAGAATCTTCTGCGCGATCGTAAAAAAATTCAGAATTGACAACAGTGCGGTCTTAAATACCTAATTTCATGTCGCGAGTTGCTCGATGACTTCAAATCAAACGAAAATCCACTTTGCGCTGCATCGTGGATCTCAATCGGCATCAATTTTGAAATATTTTTCTGTGACAGGATCTTCTGCGCGATCGCAAAAATATTAACAGAATTGGCAACAGTGCGGTCTTAAATATCTAATTTCATGTCGGGAGTTGCTCGATGACTTCAAATCAACCGAAAATCCACTTTGCGCTGCATCGTGAATCTGAATCGGCATCAATTTTTAAATAATTTTCTGCGACAGGATCTTTTTCGCGATCGCAAAAATATTAACAGAATTGACAACAGTGCGGTCTTAAATACCTAATTTCATGTCGCGAGTTGCTCGATGACTTCAAATCAATCGAAAATCCACTTTGCGCTGCATCATGAACCTGAATCGGCATCAATTTTTAAATAATTTTCTGTGACAGGATCTTTGGCGCGATCGCAAAAATATTAACAGAATTGGCAACAGTGCGGTCTTAAATACCTAATTTCATGTCGCGAGTTGCTCGATGACTTCAAATCAACCGAAAATCCACTTTGCGCTGCATGGTGGATCTCAATCGGCATCAATTTTGAAATAATTTTCTGTGACAGAATCTTCTGCGCGATCGTAAAAAAAAATCAGAATTGGCAACAGTGCGGTCTGAAATACCTAATTTCATGTCGCGAGTTGCTCGATGACTTCAAATCAACCGAAAATCCACTTTGCGCTGCATAGTGGATCTCAATCGGCATCAATTTTGAAATAATTTTCTGTGACAGAATCTTCTGCGCGATCGTAAAAAAATTCAGAATTGACAACAGTGCGGTCTTAAATACCTAATTTCATGTCGCGAGTTGCTCGATGACTTCAAATCAATCGAAAATCCACTTTGCGCTGCATCATGAACCTGAATCGGCATCAATTTTTAAATGATTTTCTGTGACAGGATCTTTGGCGCGATCGCAAAAATATTAACAGAATTGGCAACAGTGCGGTCTTAAATACCTAATTTCATGTCGCGAGTTGCTCGATGACTTCAAATCTATCGAAAATCCCTTTTGCGCTGCATCGTGAATCTGAATCGGCTTCAATTTTGAAATAATTTTCTGCTACAGGATCTTTGGCGCGATCGCAAAAATATTAACAGAATTGGCAACAGTGCGGTCTCAAATACCTAATTTCATGTCGCGAGTTGCTCGATGACTTCAAATCAACCGAAAATCCACTTTGCGCTGCATCGTGGATCTCAATCGGCATCAATTTTGAAATATTTTTCTGTGACAGGATCTTCTGCGCGATCGCAAAAATATTAACAGAATTGGCAACAGTGCGGTCTTAAATACCTAATTTCATGTCGGGAGTTGCTCGATGACTTCAAATCAACCGAAAATCCACTTTGCGCTGCATCGTGAATCTGAATCGGCTTCAATTTTGAAATAATTTTCTGCGACAGGATCTTCTGCGCGATCGTAAAAAAAATCAGAATTGGCAACAGTGCGGTCTTAAATACCTAATTTCATGTCGCGAGTTGCTGGATGACTTCAAATCAACCGAAGATCCACTTTGCGCTGCATAGTGGATCTCAATCGGCATCAATTTTGAAAAATTTTTCTGTGCCTGAATTTTCTGCGGGATCGTAAAAATATTTTCAGAATTGGCAACAGCGCGGTCTTAAATACCCAATTCCAAGTCTCAAATTATCCGATGTAAATATTCAGTTAGTTGTGACTGTAGATCACCGTTTGATTCCCCCTACGGGGGTGAAGATGTTTTGCGGTCCCAAATTGTTCAATTTGCAGTCTCAGATAAACAGTTTTGCAGTCCTCTTTAACCCATTATAAGAGTGGGGATAAGACCGCAAATCATCCCGTTGAAAAAGATATATATATATATATATATATAAATATGAAAGTTTTATTAGAGCCGTGATTATAAATCATGAAAATATAATTTTCGGGCATTTAATTAATGAGCTTTAAATGCCCGAAAATTATATTTTCATGATATATATATATATATATATTTTGTCATTCTCGCACCCAAAATGCATATATATTGTAAAAGTGGCACCCAATTTTACAAAGTCGCACCCGACTTCGGGTGCGACTTTGTTTTTACGTGTAAATGACTTAAGAGGTATTGTATATACCCCTGGGGGCTTATAACAAGTTTTAGGTCGGGTGCCAGAATGACAAATTTTATGGACGGATATACACCGATAGTTCATAGCTTCAATCACTAGGTGGCGCTCCGTTTTATACGTGTATATAACAGCGTATAAAAAAGATAAAATTGAGTAATCTTGCACCAATATAAATTCTGCATTAAGTCGCACCCGGTAAGTGCTTATATTGCGGCAACGTTGCAAACGGCCACGGGCACCCTGTTTTTATGCTTTACATTCACTGTGATCATTGAGGTGCGTTATTATTCTAATTTCTACGTATTATTATAATAGTGTTGTCCGCCGGGGCTCTGAGGAGTAGGTATGGGATCTTCAAGTGGCGCTCTTTTATTTACAGAAAAGGCGCATGGCGCCAAGATTTTAAGAGATTATTAACTCACAGTTATAAGGAATACCTATGCCATTTAATTTTTAATTAAATAGAGGTCTTTTTTAATAATAATTGTAATAATATTAATTATTGTTGAAATAAAAAAACAATATTATTGTGTCAGTTTATTAGAGTTAAAGTTATCAATAAGGATATTTTTCGCGATTACGGCGAGGGTTTACTTACGAAACGGAAACCGCCAGAGGTCAGATGAGGTTACGAGTAAAAATATTATAATGAAAAATGAAGGAGGAAATTCACGACTTCATTACTATGTATTAAATTTTGAGATTGCTAAATAATATAGAAGCCAAAATAAATTCTCGAGGCTAAATGCATTTCGGTTTTTACATGCATTTTTTAGGAAAATCTTCCAGTTTATACCTGCTGTACAGCAGGGTGATTAAAAATTCGATACTCATCACTGCATGCTCTGATACGGTAAGAGATAGGTATGAGGTCGAAGAGAAAAGTTGCACAAGTTAAGAATACGTTAAGAATCTGAAAAAAAATCGACAAAACTACAGCCTTTGCTGAAGTATCCTGAAAAAAACTGGAAAATCGATTTTTTTTATTTTAAAGACGAATAGACGAATAGTAAAATGAAAGTTCGTGGATCGCCTTTTTTATTTTCTATGAACCTTAGAACCCATGCACAAACTTTTTTCTTATTTTAGCCATATCTTATTTATTATTAAAAATTTATTCATTATTTTTCGTAAGTTATTGTCTTGATCCTTTCCCATTTTTGGCATTTCACAAATTTTCAAAGCCGACCAGAGTTTTCATGGTCTACTTTTGTTTCCCTTGTAGCTGCGATATTGTTTTTCCATGTCTTTCGGTAGAATGAAACCAAAGATCTGTCGCATTCTTTTTTTTCAAACTTAGATTCTTATTAAAAAAAACTTTTTTCACCTAATGTAATAATAATAAATCATAAGGCTAGCAATATCACGTCATATCAACCTCATTCGAAGAAAAACCTCTTTTTGGGAAAACAAGAATTATTTTTTTCGATTATGACAGATTATGACAGATTTTTGATTTCCTAATTTTTTTTTAATACTAGGAAAAGTTTTTTTTTTTAATTTCAAAATCACAATAAACATCATATTTAACATAATATAATATTTTTTTTTTACAAAACTAGAAGTGTTTTAAATGTAGAAATTTTGTAAAAATTTTGTTAAAAATTGTAAAAATTTCAACACTCCTTAAATACTCAACCAATGTAATGTCAGTTATGAACTTATGAATGAAATTATTTTTTTATGGGTTTTGAAATTTAAATTTTTTGCTCATTTTTCTCAGTGTTATTTTGAATTTGAAATATTTTGACTACGATATTAGTTTACATTGTTTATAATAATTAGAAAATCCATAGGAGCAATAGAAATTAATACCAGCAGCGAAATTGTCGAATTTTTAAAATAATTGTCACATTTTTTTTATGTAATTGGTGCAACGTGTATTTAACAGGAAGAAAACAAGATCAAGTTTATTTTCAAGTTGATAAAAAATGAATGTAAATTGAGCTTTTAGGTCAATTGAACATCAAAGGTGTTTATTTGTGAATTGCGATCAGTATATTTTAAAGTTGTTAAAATCACATATTTTTTTTAAAATTCAGTTTTAGCAAACTGAAGTGAAGTAATATTATTGCCTATTATAAGGGAATATAAATGATAAGAATTAGAAAATTGTAGAGATTGAACTAACTGCCGCTGATGAAGTATATTAGGTATTATTTTGATAATTGGGTTTTAGGTTCCGGCTTACTATTTTCGAAGTTACCAATCGAAAGTTTAACGTTTCGGGACTAATTAGTCCATTGATCAGACATTTATTTTATATTTTGACAAATCTAAATGACATGTGTTTAATTTTTAATTTTTATTTGTATAGTCCGATAAAGTTTAAAAAGTCATACTTATCGATTAAGAATACACATCCTTTTGATAGTTCGATTTATTTTGTTTCATATACGTGGTTTTTATAGTAACCGTCCAGTTTGTCTAAACACTCCATCCCGCATAAATAAGTACACGTCAACATTGGTTTTTCTGTAGTTGTCAGTGGCTCTCTCAAATTAACGTAAGCGGTTCAATAATTTACGGTCGTTCACAACTTGACATTTAACTGTTTGACATTTTCTGGTGAAATTAAAAATATTAATTCGGACGGTTACTGTAACGTCAGGTTACTGTAACGTCACATCTGAATTTTTAAACTTAATCGTATCATACTTTACTTATTAAGGGTCTAATCAGTCCCGAAACGTTAAACTTTCGATCGGTAACTTCGAAAATAGTAAGCCGGAACCTAAAACCCAATTATAAAAATAATACCTTATAAAATATGATAAGTGAACATTTTTGTGACCTAATGGAATTTAAATGTTGCTTTATGTTCATTTCTTATTAAACAGAAAATATACCCGAAGTTCTTAGATATGGTTTTTTCGTGTCGTATACACTTTGCACCAAAAATATATAAAAATGCGACAGAAAGTTTTTTAATTTAGGTAAAAAATTTCGCTTGTCGTTAGTTTTTTTTTAAATTTTGTTAATTTTAGTAATTATTATGAACAATATTAACAAAATCCGCGTATCCTAAGTTCCATCAATTTTTTCGAGACCGATGAGCGAAATAGGGGTGCTGGGTGGGTAAGAGGTAAAATAAAAAAAAAATTACCGAATGTTTTACTGTTGTATTACTATTGTTGAAAATTTAAAACGACTTCTAAATTACAATGGGTACAACATAAGTTAATATAGGGTGTAATTTTTTACAGATTATTACCTATGGCAACACTTAAAAAATGCACTTTTTGACATTCGGTAAAAAATTTTTTTCTTTATTTTTGAAAAAGAAGAAAAAAAATTTCAAAATTATTTGCAACGTGAGATGTATTTTTGGTTTCCTTGATTTTTTCTATAGCGAATAGCACGAAAAACAACATGGCGGCCGTAAGAAAAACAAAAATTGACTTTGAAAATCCCAAGATCTAGTCGGCTTTGGAAATTTTTGGAAACGTCAAATAAATATCTCATTACGGCTTATGTAAACCTACAAAAAATTATAGATTTCTTTTCAATAATAAAGAAGATAGGCTAAAATAATAAATCTGCATGTTTTAAGTTTTTTCAGGATATTTCAGGAAATTCTGGGAATATTGCGAAAAAAAAATTACCAAATACTCGTCTCAAAACAGCGCAAGTTTTTTGTAATTTAACCGACTTCGTATCTCTTACCGTTTCATGCAGTCCATTTTACCTAAATGGGACACCTGTATAATTAAATTAAACTACGACCGGCTTTTCTGAAAGATCGTATTGTAAAGTAGATGGCATGTAAACTATTATTGAAAATTCAAAAAGACTTCCAAACTACAAGACATCATAAGTTAACATGGTGTATTTTTTTACATGCTATTCTCTATTCTATGGCAACACTTTAAAAAATGCACTGTATACGCGGTGCTAACCAAGACCGAACTCTATAGACCGATTTTTAGTTCCGTTTTTATTTTGCTAACCATGCTTTTGCAAAGCAAATGAATACATTCCTGGTGTTACTGTAGATACGTCCTCCACCCCTATACAGCCCAACTAGCAAATTAAGTAACAGAATCTCTGTTGGAAGGTTATTTTGCTTTGAATAAGTATAAAATACAAATATTATACCAAATTTATAACTTATAACTGTGCAGTACTTCTAGCGACATTTTAGTAGTGCTAAAGGAGTATTATCACCTAAAATGTATTACCCCATCGAGTATTTACTTTGAGGTAATTATGGAAAGTTTCGTTTAGCAAATTTTCAACTTATATATGACTTGTAAGAATATGTAGCTTTACGGTTGATAACAGGTAACAAGATATAGTGAAAAGTTCTGGTCCGGTTACCCAATAAATACTATAAAGACTGTTTAACTAGTAAGTTCTTTTTATAAGTTATTGATACTTAGAATGAACTTCAATATCTACTTTGGAGTAAACAACCAACAAGTACAATTTTCAAGTTCTAGCTAAGTGTTTGTGATAGAGTGGAATCACCTGGAAGTATAATTCACCTGACTGAAAATACTATAAAGTACAGGTTTCCTCAAAAGTCTACTTTATGGTAATATACCATGTTAGTGCTATTATTATACCTACTTTGTGTGGTAGTGGTAGTTGATCAGTCTGTTGGGAATAAAAATGGCTAATCAAGTGCGTGAAGGTCGAGTGGAACAAAAACGTTAGCCGTTCCGCCATTCATCCACATTTTATAGGAAAGTGATTCGAATAGTAGTAAATCTGCTATAGCAGGTCGATAATGTGAAAAATTATTTCACGTGACCAAGCAAAATAGTCAAACCAACCAGAATTTTGAAAGACAAAGCAGTGCGTCCTTCACAGTTACTCACAATTCCGATTCTGAAGAACATGGTAACGAAAAAAATATTCTGGAGACTGAAGTCGCGTATTATGATGATGACGATGAGGCATTATCAGATTTTATTCTTGAAGCAGAAAGAAATGATGAATCTGTTGTAAACAAATTAACTTTTCACAACGACTAAGAGAATAGACAGTGCGATGCATAAGTTCTCATAAATATATTAATAAATAAATTACTTTAAAGTTAACTAATGTACGTATCATGTACTTACTGTAAAGTGCGGGATATACTATCAAGTGCTTTATGTTAGCAACTGCAACTAACAAGTACACTTTTTATATTGTGTATGTTATCGCCATGTTTGTAGTTGTTAAAATGGAAGCCATTATAGCCTTTAAATTATGTTCCCAAATAAAAAGGAAATGTTGATGTTTTAATTAATTTCGGAAGTCATCTTCGAGTATAGTTCGAGATCATTATCGAATATGTGTCTATACATTAACGAATTTTTAAGTTTCTTGCTTTAAAAAAATTTTTATATTATATGAAATAATTTTTTTATGTTAATTTTTTTATCCAAATGAACTTTTTTTTCAAGCGCGTTGTAATTTTTCGAAGTATAACTCACATGTTTGTCAGTAAGTCAACGTGCGTTTAAAAATTTTCCCTACCGGAGAGCTATTGTCGCGAATGTAAATTTCAATATAAGTACCAACTATTTCTACTAGGTATACTTATATTATTTGTGACTAGACCATTTTGTTGAAAGTGACGATGTCGATCGAGACAGAGAAGTAAAGAGCAGTTACAGTTACATAGCTTCTTTGTAAAGTTGAATAGAAACAAACAACCAGAACGGAGATAGACATATTATTAGGCCACTCCTCATTTTATTCAAGTAACTTTAAAGTATAAATTCCTAAACCAGAACGTTACTGTTACTAATTTTTTACCTGTTTTGCTAGTGCATCGAACAGTAAATTCTACCTAAAAAATACCAAACAAAGACTTGAAATTATTCCCCATTTTGGTAGAATTTACTTCTCAAATATGGAAATAAGACGGTACTACTCCTAGTACTTTGAACTTACAGGTATATATTTAGGCATTAAATACGGAAATAGAACTTATTTTGCTAGTTGGGAGGTGTCCCAGCTCATTCGAAGCAGTCTCTATGGGCCAAACGATGGACTTAAAAAAAAAAATTCGAGTACAGGATCACAATGGCCATTATTTAAAATTATTTTGGACTATACAGAGTGTCCCATATGAGAATCGCATATCAAAGTTATGTTTTTTTAATGAAATGCTCCCTATGTTATATTTTTAGATTGTCTGAGAAGAAAAAATAAGATTAGCTTTTACAGTTGGTGTTTAAATTCTGAAGTTTGTGAGTTATAAACAAGGAAAATCGTCATTTTTGAAGTTCAAGTACCACGAAAACCGGTCATCATAGAGAAAAACGGCTTACATGTCCCTATTTTAACTTTTTATGTAAGTAGGTACTATTCTATGGTGTAGAAACATCATTTGTACTTTCTTTGTTTTTTTTTTTTATTTGGTGTACTAGTGTACTGGTTTTATTTTTCATGTACTATCCTATGATGTAGATAAAATGTTTATACAGGGTGATTAAATTTTTTTTAAGAATCTGAAATTTCTCCACGCGTCGCCAAAAAAAACGGAGCAAAGAAAGTACAAATGTTGTTATACCCCCCACCTTGTTACCCCTAAGGGGTAGCAATCCCATCTTCGAAAAGTCAAATGGAAAAGTATCCCCTGCGACACCTTCATCGATAGATTTTTTTATGCAGAACACAACAAAAGAATAATTGTTTAAATCGAATGACAGTTAATTTTTTAATAATTTCATTTCGAAGGGGAGGGGTTGACAACTACTTTCCCGAATGACAGTTTAAAAATAACAGTTGACATGTTTTTGCATTTTTTAGAAAGTTTTTTTTTCAAAGTTAGAGAATTTATTCCTTACTTTTCTCGCGCACTGTATACAGGGTTAGAACTATTTAAGGGGCCACTACGCAGGGATATCCTAAACCATTGAAGATACGAGATTGGTTAAAGTAGTGAAAAGTTGCGCTATTTTTAAATGAGGATTTTGCGAAAAAGAAATTTGAAATATGCCCAGTATTTCCGGAAATATCCTGAAAAAACTGAAAAATCGAGAAATAATATTTTTTCCATATCTTTCTTACAATTGGAAATTATTAAATAATTTTTCGTTATATAAATAATCGCTCATAAGCCGTTATGAGCTATTCATCTGACGTTTAAAAAATGTTCAAAGCCGACTAGATCCCAGAGTTTTCATAGTCAACTTTTCGTTTTTCTTATGGCCGCCATATTATTTTTTTATGTCGTACGATAAGAAGAAAATAATGGAAACCAAAAATTAATAAACTTCAGAAAAAAATTCCAAAAGTTTTATTCTTCTTCTTTTTACAGAAAAACAGAAAATTTTTCGCTGAAATAGGTCAGTATGAAGTCATACTGCTTGCCTTATAGTTTTTTGATTTCTCTGATATTCGGTCTAAAAAGTTGTCTTTTTCAAAAAAAAAATAACAAACATTTTTGAAATTTTTTTTTGAAGTTTATTAGTTTTTGGTTTCCATTATTTTTTTCATACGGAACGAAATTAAAAAACAATATGGCGGCAATAAGAATGACGAAAGTTGACTATGAAAACTCTAAGATCTAGTCGGCTTTGAAAATTTTTAAAATGTCAGATGGGTAGCTCTTGCCGACTTATGCAAGCCTACCAAAAATTATTTATTAATTTCCAATAACAAAAAAGATATGCCGAAAATAAGATCTCGATTTTTCAGTTTTTTCAGGATATTCAGGAACGGTCACAGATATCTCGCAGATATCACAGAAAAATATCTCGCATGGCCACAAAATAGCGCAGCTTTTCTCTAATTTAACCGACCTCGTATCTTCAATGGTTTAAGATATCCCTGTAGTGGCCCATTAAATAGTTCTAACCCTGTATTTTAATCTGTTCTCTTATGTCCGTATTCATCAAACTTCAAAATATAACTCTGTGGTTATATTTTGGATTTTCTGACAGCTGATTGGTATAGTGCTCAAACCCTATGAACGCTACGAATTTTAAACCAATCACATGTTCCAAAATATAATTCCTGGGATCAGCTTTCAGAAAATTCAAAATATAACCCCAGAGTTATATTTTGAAGTTTGATGAATACGAACATTAGTGACAAAAAACAAAACTTTTTGAGTCTGGCTAAATTTTTTTGGATGAATTCAAAAAATGAAAATAAAATACAATTCCACTTATCAAGTCATCAGATTTTTATTTTTACTAAAGTGGAACATAAAGTTTATGAAAATCGCAGTCTGGCCCAACGGAAAGTGAATTTGGCTGAAATTTTGCGGAATCAAAAATTTGACTATATTTTACAGGCTTTCCTTATTTTTCCAGGCTTGAAATTTATCATATAAATTGTTATAATCATAATTAAAAAAGTAATTAAAAATAAGCCTGTCTGATTTACGAAATTGGCAAATGAGTCTGGCGGCGTCTTCAAAATGGTAAGTATACCTACAGGGTGAGGCGCGAGAAGCTTAGGGCATTTTTATATGGAGAAGTCCTGGGAGTAGAAGTCTAAAAATTTGTAAATGTAGAGTTTCGATTTTGACGAGCTGAACTAAAATATTTACAACCCCACACCACTTCCGGTTATACCGGAAGTTTCCATATTTTTCTTTTTTTAAATGGTACACCCTGTATATTATTACATTTTCAGATGCCTGAAAAAATGTAATAAAACTGGTGTTTATAGTTCAAAATTCGAACGAGTGGTTTATGAGTTATAAACAAATGAAAATCGCAATTTTCCATTTTCAAAGCAGCTTAGGTCGAAAACGGGTCAAGATAGATGAAAACGCTTACATGTCCCTATCTTAACTTTTCACGTAGTATCCTATGGTGCTGATGAAATTTGTATACAAAGTGATGAAAAATCAGCGTTTCCAAAAAAAAATTAATAAAAAATATATTTTTTTGTAGGTACTCCAGCGTAGTATACAAAAAGTTAGGATAGGGACATGTAAGCCGTTTTCCGATATCTTGACCCGTTTTCAAGCTACGCTGCTTTGAAAATGGAAAATTGCAATTTTCATTTGTTTATAACTCATTAATTGGTCGTTACAAATTTGAACTGTAAACATCATTTTTATTACTGTTTTTTAGGCAATCTGAAAATGTAATAATATACAGGTGGTACCATTTAAAAAAAGAAAAATTTGGCAACTTCCGGTATAACCGGAAGTGGTGTGGGGTTGTAAATATTTTAGTTCAGCTCGTCAAAATCGAAACAATACATTTACAAATTTTTAGACTTCTACTCCCAACACTTCTCCATATAAAAATGCCCTAAGGTTCTCGCGCCTCACCCTGTATAGAAAATTTTTGATCTTATTTTCCCGGGTTTGAAAATTTGTTATATGATAGATTATACTAGATTATACTATATTTTATTTTACAATCGCGTTATTTTAAACGGGGTATGATGCAATACGGATGCCTAAAATATAAATTTACAAAAAAAAATCTGACTTATGGTCATAAACTTATAATCAGCGGATGATTCAAGTGACTCGGCTCGGATAATTTGCTAGGTAATGCAATTCTGAGTGAGATAAACATAAAAACGGAGCTGCCCAATTCAAGACAAAAAAAATTCGTATAGTCTTAAATTTCGAATATGTGTAAGGTATAATTTTCAATCCATATTATAATTCACACATCTAAGATGAAATTATTGATAATAACATAGGAAGAGTGATCATAAAATATGTACACAACTAGATTTACCTACTTAAATACATTTTCGGTTTTATGTATGGATCAATCAATAGGTAAAAAATAAATAAAAATTAAATAATAAAGTATCTCATTAGTCACCATCAATACGCACACAATAGGTAACCCTTGAAACCATAAATTTTATTATTTATAACGTAACAAAACCAGTTGCGAGTCCAAGACTTAACGGCAAATAGGTTAGTAGATCACAATACGGGGAGCTAAGCTGCTAAGCATGAATAACTCTCGCTCTTTTTATGGAATCGGTTTGCACGCATAGAACAGCTTTAAGGTATTTTAGTTTGTTAAAGTTGGTTATTTTTTCAGCATTAAATTTTTTGGAGGTTTTAATAATTTCAATAAATATTTGGGAAAATATTTTTGATTGCAATTTAGTTTATATCTTCTACTTTTGAAATAATGAGTGAAATTAATAATTGTGAAAACCTTTTTTTATTATTTAATCCCTTGGCTTCCGATGCTATCATAATTTCTTTTAGGTATAGTTTTTTTGCAGGTCAAATAAATAGCGATACAGTACCTATCGAATTATCGAAATACACTTGAACAAATAGTAATTATTATTGCTTTTAGCTATTAATATCCACTTATGGATGATAAATAAAACACTAATATTTTAAAAGATTCTACAAAGTTATAGGGTTAAGAACAAATTTTTTAATATTCACTCAACAATTTTTTTTGTAAAAAGTGCACGTGAACCCTTTTGCTTACAGCTTAATTTAGGTATTGCTATTTTTTCTACAGGGGATCAAAGTTTATCTGCTCATTATTACTATAGCTTCGTTATTATTATTGACGCTACGAAGTCGGTTAAATTAACAAACGAGAGTAATTTTTGCCGCGTAGGTATTTCAATGGTGAAAGCAGGTAAACAATGATAGGTAATTGATGATAATCAAGTTCATCAGATATTCGCGAAATTTTGTCTATTTTTTAAAATGGAAAGCCCTTGATATTATTACACTTTATTGAATTATTAATGTTTAGTTACCAGGGCAATGTCAATTACTAGCTACAAAACCTTATAACTTCAAAAATTCAATTATTTTAGAACAGTGTTTTCAGTTATCTAATTACCCTTTTCGATGTTTAACTCTTGATGTGTTCATTCCCTTCGCTATGTGTTGGGAAGAAATCGTATCTAGAGCTAAAATCTTTTACTTTTTCCCTTGTTAGTATAATAAATTACTATTTTCTGGGAAAAAATTCTGATGAAAGTATTTTGCTGGGATTACGGCAAAATACTTTCATTGTTTTGACATCATCAGAAATAGCGTCTCAAAACTCGATTACGAAATCATGTGCGCAGAATAAGCTATTTATTGTGTAGTATATTTAAATTATTATCTGGAGTTTTTGTGAATCCTGTGATAAGGAGGTGAATTAATTTTAATATGAATTTCGAGATCATTATATATTTTCAACTGGGATAATAAAGTCATATTAATGGGGACTGCTGTTATATTATTTTTCCTCTGGAACTAAAATTATAATTACTATTAGAATGTGTGTGTGCAGTAATTAAGGAGATACACCACATAACTGGCGACGAGGTTTCGTTATAAATACGAGTATTAGTAAATGTGAACTAGTGGTCAAGATGCCGCC
Source organism: Malachius bipustulatus (assembly GCA_910589415.1). Lineage (NCBI taxonomy): Eukaryota > Metazoa > Arthropoda > Insecta > Coleoptera > Melyridae > Malachius > Malachius bipustulatus. The sequence continues at coordinate 809 of CAJUUM010000001.1, read as the reverse complement.
GAATAAGGAAGAAACTGTAACCCAAGTGCCAATAGTAGGACACCTCAGAGAATTCGATCCAAATACTTCCAGCTGGTCCTTATTCAAACCAAGACTGGAAAACTATTTTCAAGCAAATGGAATTACGGACAAAATTCGTATGAGAGCTGTCTTGCTAAATTTGCTTTCTGAAGAAGCCTACAAATTATTATATAACTTGTGTCTTCCAAAATTACCTGAGAGCAAAAACTATGACGAGCTTTTGAAAATATTAGCTACACATTTTCAAGACGAAGAGTCAATTTTCATTTCCCGGTATAAATTTTACACCGCCAAGAAATCACCTTCCGAATCTCCCAAGGAATTTGCAATTCGATTAAGAAGTTTAGCTGCGTCATGTGTTTTTTCGGAAGAATATTTGCAAATGGTTCTGAGAGACATTTTCGTCGTGGGATATGACAGGGGTGCGGTTCAAGATCGTCTTTTTGAAGAGTCAAGCGACGCTAGTCTAGCAGATGTTCTCAAGATCGCCAATTCCAAGTCGATCTCACGAGATTGCGACCAACGTCGTATCAAGACAGAAGCGGACATCTATCACCTGGCAGGCAATTATGCTCCATCAAAATATGGGAAACCTGCAAGGGGGAATGTGCATCATCCAGTCCATGGGCAGACAGCAGGACGAAGTTCAACTCAAACTCCCCATAAGTGCGCAGTTTGCGGAAGGAACAACCACGACACAGATAAGTGCTATTTTAAAAATTCTAAATGCCATATATGTAATATAAAAGGTCATTTAGCCCCGGTCTGTAAAAATAAGATGAAATATC